>JAOXOE010027104.1:0-19404 GCA_028565055.1 Phoeniculus purpureus
GCACAAATACAGGCTGGGCAGTGACTGGCTGGAGAGTAGCCCTGAGGAGAGGGACTTGGGAGTGCTTGTGGGCGAGATTTTGCACTACAGAGCTCCTGCTTCATGGGCAGAGCAAGGGGCAGCATTCTAATGGTGAAGAATGTCTTCCAGTGTTTTCCATGTTGGTCAGAAGGTGTTGGGTATGTGTGTTTCTGAAAATCCACGCAGCTGTGCCCTCAGTTGCACATCCCCCTCTGCACCACCTCAGTCAACACTGGGAGACTACAAGGCACACCACAAGTCCAACAGCTAGTCATGGTCATGCCCTGCTGTACTCAGTTACGCTATAGAGCCCACATCAGCACAGGTCATAGCCAGCGAGTCCAGCACCAATCCTGCCCTCAGTAGAATTCAAAAGGCAATGAAGCAATCTTACTATAAAGAAAGGAATTTTATTGAACCCATAACAAAAATAAATAGCCCTAAAAATCTATATATGAAAAAAACCCCACAAACAAAACAAAGTGCTTACATCAAACGGCTTTACAAGTGCACTGTGGGGTGAGCATGTAGCTCAGATCAGAGGGGCATAGAAGTACCCTCTAGTCACCCGTACGTTAACTCTACGCTGACTCTTGTGCCCAAGTGCAAATCTACTGAACAAGCACCTCCCTAGAATGACCAGTTGGTTAATGAGAAGAAGGTTACTCCTTGCACAGATGAGTCCAATTTGCTGCATACAGTGGAAGAAGGCAAAGCTCCTCAGTAGTTCAATGGCAGAGCCCGAGCACAGTATCTCAGCATCTGTGTTAGCTTTCCACAGCTGGAAACAGAGGCAAGATAGTGCTGGTCATGTGGGACCATGCCCGTGGTGAAGACAAAGGCAACATGACAACAGCAGGTTGTGTGAGATTGGCCCCCTCCAGGAGCTTGCTTCTCTCTTTCTCCTACTTTGGCTACTGTTCCAAGGAGGAGAGGGTTCCAGGGAGTTACAGTTCAGTTCCAGGGGGGAGTGGGTTAAGTCTCTTTCTCCTCTCCACAGTCACAAAGAAAGAGGAAAACTGTCTCATCATCTCATCGCAGTCCATGGGATCCATAACAAAGGCAGATAGATAAATTGCTCTCCTAGGAGTGGATCCAGCCTTAATTTATCCTGATGCCTGCTTGTAGAAGGTACAGAAGGTGAAGGCAAATGAGTGCTGTACTCAACAGGAGATAAGCTGCCACCCCAGTGTGTCCTGACCAGGATAGAGACTGTGTCACTGTTTCCGGACAGCGTGCAAACAGTGAGGTGGTGGAGGGGAGTGACTCATGGCCAAGCTAAGGCAAAAACACATGGTGGCAAGATCAACCTCCTTTGCCAGTGGAGAAGCCAGTAAAATCTTCAGGGTACAGGATACACCCTCTTCCCCCATCCTGGGCAACGATGCCAGTAACCCTCTCTGAGCCAGGTAATCCACCTGTCTGCCACCTCAGAACTAGATACAGCCATAGTGAGGAGGGGAGTTATGGCAGAATTAGGCAGAAGCTGTCAATAGCCCCCCAATAATGTTCAGAATTCATCTTCTAATCATGTACAAGTGTAGAGACAGAATCAATATTTAAGTAGTAATAATTACCTGTTAATGCAACTTACATTCGATCCACTTACAGTCAACATGATTCACTTTAGGAGCCTGGTATTAACTTTTGCTCTCCCTCCTACCACTTCACCTTCTTTGCTCACCCCAACCATTTGCTTCTCTTCTTCCCTGCACCTTTTCTAGGACATGGATTTGTTCCCCACCTTTACGGTAAAGCACGCAGCACTTTTTTCTGGGGCTGAGGATTAATTAACAATAAAATCTTTTCATTACAACCTGACGCCAATTTGCTCTCCTTTAGTGGAAGCCCATCACGGTGCTGGCTACAGCCTGAACTGCAATTTAATCCTCATCGAAATTCAAAGCTTTTCCAGCTCTGTGCAGCTACCAGGTTAGTTCTCACAACAGTCCTCTTGGCTGCAAAGCAGAAGCAGCTTTAAAAGCTCATCTGGCAAAGCGATGAAACTCCTGCCTTCTGCTGCAGAGGAATTCCAAGGGATAACACAACAACCTGGGAAATAGCCAGTGACAACCACCCTGCCCACTCGCCCACACAAACCACAAAGGTGGTGTGCACCCTGCACAGCCGATCGCGTTTGGGTTCAGTGCAATGCAAATGCCTAGAAGTTCGAGCAAAGGGCTTATTGTCAGATCCCAGTCACCCAAAATAGCTGAGACAATTAATAGCAAGTTTTCCAAGACATTCCAGCCCAGGCACGAAGCGTGAGAAACTCCAGCCTGAGGGGAGGCCAGAAATAGGAGCTGTGGACCAGCTGACTCCAGAGGCACCGCAGGATCCCACCACCTCTGCCAGCCAGGGTCAGGATGTGGCAGGTGAGACACGCCAGGTGACAACTGGAGAGTATCATAGACTGGCTCAAGTTGGAAGGGGCCTCAGATACCATCTACTCCAATGCCCTGCCACAAGCAGCAACACCTCTCAGCTAGACTTGGTTGCTCAAGACCTCATCCAACCTGGCCTTGAACACCTCCAGAGAGTATAAAAATTCCAGAGAAGGGGCTGGAGCCCAGAGCACATTGGACATCCTTGTGATGCCAGGCAGATGATCCAGGCAGATCAGCACAGTATTAAACATTTGTCTGTGATTACCTTTTCCATTGGCATTATGAGAGAACATCTTTGCTCCCAGAGAGGTGAGTGACAGGGATTTGGAATATGTGGCAAGCATATTTCTTGAAATGATAGCCCTGGTGGAACTGCTGCCAGTACAAACTGCTGGCCTGCAGCACACTGGCAGACTGGTACATCAGTCTGGAAGACACCAGGGTACTCCATGGGGCAATGCACAGAAAAATCCACCAGCCAAGCATCGCACACTCGCAGAATGCCTTTGGCTGGAAGAGATCTTGAAGACCATCTAGTCTAACCTTCAACTCAACACTGCCAGATCAGCACTAAACCATACCACCAAGTACCTGGCCCACACACTTTTAAAGTATATTAAAATATATCTGAAATACACTACATTTGATATATTTTTCTGTCTTATTTTGCATCTCATCTCTTCCACTCTCCAAACAACACACCCTCATTCATCTCTTACAGCTGTTGTATGAGCAGCCTAATTGCATTTGGGATTTGCTCTGTCCAAAGATGGGCAGCTGCTCAGACCTCAGTGGTGGCAACTGCACCCTCCAAGCTCTGGCCCAACCAGGGCCTGTCTTGCCCACCTCATGGAAGTCAGCTTTGAAGCCTAACTTCAAAATTCAGCTCCCAGGTCTAGGCGTTACAGTGTGTCCCAGGGCAATCCTTCATCTTTCAGAGTTCGCAGTGAGAGCAGGACCCAGATTTAAGATGGGTTATGGTTCAGGAGTAAAGATCCCATTTCATTAGACCCCGTTCCAAGAAGGGCTGCCAAGAGTCATATTTTGAACATGTCAGCTGGTGCAGAGTGTGCTGCAGCCAATTACTTCCAAGCAATAGCCTGAGATTAAGCCCTTTTACCATTTGCAAGGAAAAACTTGCCTCTTATTCTTGCAGCTTATCAATAATAAAGCCTGTCAGCATGGAAAAATAGGAAGAGACTGAGGAAAAATGAAACAGGGACATCTCTAGCGAATGGGAAAGGAGGCTCCTCAGAAACTACCACTGTGAATCATAATTTTTTAGGTGCTGTACAACAAAGGCATCTGTAACTCACACAGCCAGCTGCTCTCCTCTCCTCACCGTGATGAAGTGCGAAATGATGTGATGGTTAATGGACAAATCCATCTCGTGCATCCCCCTGCAGAGCGGAGGTGAATCGCTGTCGGCAACACACAGCAGATTGTATCTGCACCAGAGGCAAGAGAGCAGTGAGGAAGGAGTGAAAGATGAACAGCTAAAAAGAAACAGATGGAGAAGGGTGGAGGTTTGCAGAACAAGGCAGAGGACAAGCACCACACTCAGGAAAGAAAAAATCCTAATCCTTAATTGGCAATGCTCCACCTCTTCCCATCTCCCTCCTCCTGACACGTGCTCCTTCAGGTTCTTCATAGCACTTGAATAGAGAGAGCTAAGAATAAGCCATGTGAGTGTGTAATCAAGAACGAGCAAAGAGGAGCATTTCCCTGTTGCTGGCAGAAAAGTAGCCCTACCATTAAATGACACGGGTTGGCAGCCTTCCATGATGGGAGGAAGCGGGAAATGAAAGGTCTGAACCAGTAAAGCTAAGAATGACAAATGGGAACCACAGTGAAAAAATAGCCGATGGCTCTGGAAAGTGAAATCCAACCTCCCAGAGTCTCAGGGGGATCCATGATGCAAGACTGCTCACCACAGGAGCAACTGTGGGGATAGCCAGGAGCTCATCAGCCAGGTGTCTCATGTATGGCAAGGAAAAGCCAGTAAGCTGCTCCTCTCATGGGCACTCAGCACTACCCTGGCCAGTTTGGGACATGTCTGCTAGAAAGAGGAAAGAGTCCAATTACCAGCGGGAGAAAACTTTAGCTGTATGATGAGGAAGAAGAGAGAACAGGAGACGGGTTGCTCTTAGTGCAGATGAAGCAGGACAAAAATGAAGGTTGGTGAATCTGGGGTACCACACGTCAAAAGTTTGTGTCAGCTCCTGCCTGGTTCACCATTGATATCATCAGTTGATCAGGTCCAAGATGAAATTAACCGATAAATTCAGTTAATGGCCCTAAACAAAACCAGACCCCTCAAACCCAATCATAAAGTCACAGGTGAAGCCAAAGCCTAGGTAGATTTGGGGAAAAACAACCAGACACATTGAATCCACACAACAAAAACCCCAACACAAAAACATACAGAAATTAGTCCCATGTTCTTACATAACAGGGCTGAGGTGCTATCGCCACCCTTTGGGGGAATAAACCTCTATCAGTTCAATTCTTTGTGGGAACATGGTGTCCATAGCTCGGTCTGGCTTTCCTGTCCTCAGAGTCAGTGGCTCTTTTAAGGGTAAGTTTCCTGTCCCATGTGTTCCAAGCCATTCTGCCATTTGCAGCACGCTGATTCCCACAAACCACAAACAAGGGAGGGAAGGACCTTCTCCCTTTCGGCAAACAATAGGTAGCAGGTGAAACCTTTCTTCCACTAAGCTCCACAGTTCCAACTTCTGCTCTCTCTCCATTCACCACATGCCAAGGACGAGATGGCTGCTGTACCCAGCCCAGTGACACATGACACAAAGACCAGACAAGAACTGGAGCAGGAAACAGGAAGCTCCAAACCAGTTGCACCGGTTTGCAGAGCTGTAAACTCACCTTGGAGTTCCAAGCTGCTTATCTCAAGGTGCCAATAGTAACTCCCAATCTCTCAGGCTACAAAACCAGCCCAAATTCAAAACCACAACAGCATGGGAGAGGGATAAGGATGACAGAAGATCCGGCTGTTATCTGGGGTGCAAACATCCATTTAAATCTGAAGCTGTTTTAAACCATCTGCCACAGAGATGATTTGTGGTAGCATCAGACCATTAGGTCATTGCCCTTGTCACGAGCTGGGGCTCACCCAAATTTCCATGCACAGTTAGGTCACTGCCAAATAAACAACAAAAGCTGCAGTTGATTTGTGGCTCAGACGCATTCTTTCTCTGATAAAACACTGCTCACAGTCTGAGCTGAGGCAGACTCTGCACGTTCATCCAGATGCCCACAGACCGAGCGAAAGCGAACAAACGAGCTCGTTATTACACATGAGCTACGTCAACATTTCGAAGGGTTTGCAGGAGATGCTTCTGATTTTGTGTCTCCACTGATTCTGTAAGTCCTTGACCTCAGCCCACGCATCATGATTTGCTGTGGATTTGTTGAAGTCGAGAGTTCACGGCTTTGAGCAAGACACAGAAAACAGTTCATGGACTACAGGGAGATCAAAAATGAAGGAGCGAGGCAGACGGACACACCTCCAGGGAAGAGCTTTTCTCTCCTCCCTGACACCCAGACAGCTGCAGCTTTGACAATCCTGTTCAGCTCGGTTTGCTTAAAACGCCCCAGTCTCTAGTTGTGGAAGTGTTTCTGCCCGCCCTGCAAAACACCCTAAGCCTGTTCTCCTGCATTTGGGAAACCTCTTTTCCAGCGCTGTCGCACAGTTTCCAGCTACTCTGTCCTGAAGGTGACATGCCATGCCCTACCATCACCCCACACGCTGGAGCATGAGCTCACCAGCAGGCCTTCCTGGGGACTTGAGGTTCTAGCAATGACAACACCAGACCTTCCCACGGGAGTGTCTGAAGGAGTAGTGATGCATCTCTTAGGTTCACAGTCTGCCTTCAGTCTCCTTCATGTGAAATTAGCGGGAACAGGAGCCAAAGGTGGAACCGTAAGGTCTATAAGGACCGAAGTGAGAAGCAGAGGATCTTTGTTCTACAGGGTTACATCGAAATGCTTTGCTCCCGAGGCAGGCTGGTCCCTGGCACTGTGACAATATCCCACCTTGGTTTAGTGACGCCGCCGTGCCCAACTCCTTAGCAGGCTCCTTTGTACAGGCCTGCTGGACCACATCAGGGGTCCAGGCTACCAGCAGTGCATCAATGCACCTAGCCAGAAGCCTGGAGAAGGGACACAACGTTCTAATGTCTTATATTCTCTGTGGTCATAAAAAGTGTCATCTGCTCATCACACGTTTGGGTTTCTTTTCAAGAAAGAGGAGCTTGCTGGTACACAAATAAAACCCCTTTCGTGTACTGACAGTGCTAAACCAGTGTAGCTCCCTCAGGACAGATGCAGCTGCTGGATTTGAGGTGTTTAAAGCTCTGCTTTGCTAGGAGAATGAGTCGTAACCACAGGACAGACGTTCACAGCCCTTTGACAGCATCTGATCACAGTTTTAGTTAGATAAACGAAAAGCCCATCCAAAAATCCATCCCAATAGTGATAATAATGCCATGTAGGCAAGGTCTAAATGGCTGGCTCTCATGACAGAGAGATGGATCCAGGGGGTCCTTTTCAGACAGTCTGTAGTGGCTCAGAAAATGGGTTACTTGATGCATCTTAGTGGGCATTGCTAGGATCACTGATACTTAAGTACTTCACTGCTGAGTACACAGCCAGGGCTGCTCAAGCCTGAGCTGATGCTATCTGCTCATCTGTCCCTGCCACTGTTGTCCATCACCCCAAATGACTCCACATCAAGTCACCATACAAGGGTTTGTTTGCATAGTGCAGCAGGGGCAGTAAGGACCACAAAAGCAACCTGAATTCCTTTTTTGGTTGTTTCATGGCACTACAACCATGTCCAGTGACAAATATAGGAGGGAGAGGGAAGTCACCCTCTTAGCATTAGTAAAGCAACACATTTTGAGCACCTAAATCCTTGGGATTAAAATATGCAACCAGTTTGTGTAGTTTACATAGAATCATTTAGGTTAGCAAAGACCTTTAAGATCAACAAGTTCAACCATATACCCTACAAATCTGCTCAAACACCATAGCTACCTTTACGCTCTGTACCGTTACTCCTTGCATCTGCCATCCCTAAAAGAAATGAAGGGTCAGTCAGAGGGGAAAAAAACCCTCGGAGATCAATCTGTGTGAGACTTTGGAGCTCTTCTTTGTAAAATGCTGTTAACTAATCAAGAGGAGCCTTTGAGGCAAACTGAAGCAGTGCTGTATCAATCTGGGTCTTCCTTCTTCAAACCCTAAATGCAGTTTGGGAATTCATGTTGGTAGAAGCAGTTGCAGAGTCTCTTTAGCTGCCATTGTTCAGACAACTCACTGATGGTCTCCTCACCGAGAGGTATTTGGAAGGGAAAGGTGAGATGAAATCCTGCTGACCATACAGCTCAGCCCCAGCAAGGCAGGCACTGCCACACATCTTGGTGAGAAGAGACAAGCTAGAAAAACTTGAGCTCTCCACAAACAACCGCAACAAATATCAATCAGTTTTCACCCTGAAACTCTAAGCGTGAAAACCAAACTATCTAGGGAGAACCAGACTCACTGTTGACCACCGGAGCCAGGGAAATTGTTCTGAACTAACTAGACTTTGCTCCAGCACAGCATCTCCTACATCCCCCATCCTTGCCCTCACTGGTCACTCGGGATATTTTGTTTGCAGTGTGCCTAACACACAGCATCCGATGGCTGCTGGAGTATGCTTCAAGCCCTCATCTGTCTTCTGTGCCCTTTTTTGATGCCTTTTGACTGGGAGAGCAAAGCGAAGCTAACACACAGTGCGAGGAGTGAAGGGAACACGTGCCAAGGTGACCTCCTCAGCAGTAGCAACGGGAAGCTTCACAGCAGTGATGTAGGACCTCCCTCTGATACAAGACACGACTCACAGCTACTGTGTAAGAGCTATAAAAATCGGGAGCAGGCACACATCAATTACAGCAGCTCAGAGCAGCGCTGCACATCAGTCGTGGCAGCAGGGGGCTGGAAGGAACATAGCATGTATGGGAGCAGAATGCCCATGGACAAAGTTTGCCAAAATGCTTTAGTTTTGATCCCCTCCAGGTTTGTCGGTGGGCAGCACAGATGGTTTGCAGCTGGAGAGCCAGGCCATGCACTTGTGACCTCCATCGAGAACAAATGAGTACCAGAAGGCAGCTTCCTTCAGGACTATCACAAAGCTCCTTTGCTGATATTTCAGTTTATAACCTCCTGTCCCAGCTAGACTCGAAAGAAGACCACAAAAACCTCTCTCTTCCTCACCAAAATATTTTTACTCATCTCCTTGTCTCTCAGTTCTTTCTTTCTGCTGAGCTAGACAAACTCTTCTGGCTTCTGCTCATAGTCACGGAATCACAGAATTTGAGGTTGGAAGTGACCTCGAAAGATCATCTAGTCCAACCTCCCTGGCAGAGCAAGATCATCTAGATCAGGTCACACAGGGCTGCATCCAGGAGGGGTTTGAAAGTCTCCAGAGCAGGAGACTCCACATCCTCTCTGGGCAGCCTGTTCCAGGGCTCTGTCACACTCATGGTGAAAAAAGTTTTTCCTTATCTTTACATGGAACCTCTTCTGCTCCAGCTTGCACCCACTGCCCCTTGTCCTATCGTTGGATATGCCTGAGCAGAGCCTGGCTCCATCCTCCTGACAGTCACCCTTTCCATATTGATAAACATTAATGAGGTCACTCTTCAGTCTCTTCTTCTCCAAGCTGAAGTGACCCAGCTCCTTCAGCCTTTCCTCAGAAGGGAGATGCTCCACTCCTTTCATCATCCTTGTGCCTCTGTGCTGGGCATTTTCAAGCAGTTCCCTGTCCTTCTGGAACATGTTTCCACACTGGTGTCACAGGAAGAACACACAATTCACCTCCCACAGCAGTAGGTCCCAGAAGGGCAGTGAGGGGGACAAGGACTCATCAGGGCTTCCCTTGGCCTCTTTCCCTACAAGGTTAGAGCCAGGCAGATTGAGCGATGGCCGAGGTTATTACCTGAGTGCAAACCTGCTAGTTATGGCAATTTCTCTTCCTTGTTCCCTGCTGCAGCCCATTGTGAGAAATCAGCTTTTATTACAAAAATCAGCTTTTTGTTGACTAGTCACGGGTTGCAGAGGATCTCATCCACCTAGAGGATGATGACCAACAGCAAGTCTTTCTGGTTTTACCTGGTAATTCCTCCGAGTGAAATAAAGGTAACTCATCTTTTTTAGCTCTTACATCTATCTACCTTTATTTCCCCCACCTCCTGGCTTCTTCGTCCAAAGCTGCAGCAGGGCTTCCACAGCGCTGGCAGCAAGAGCACTCTCCAGTGTCTCACTGCACACTGCAGTCATTGAAAGCAGCGGAGCAGAGCCAGAGGCATGAGGCTAACGGGGCCAGAGCCCACAGCATTCAGAGTCCCAAAGTCCATTTACAAAGGAGAGAAGAAAAAAAGAGATGCTTGGGTATTCCTGAGGGTCTAAAACTCAACACCATGTATGGCTGCTGTGCACAGAACATGAATCTGAAGTCACTGTTTGCCCCTGTGACCAATTTGTCAAGAGACAGGCAGCCTAGACTGGTATTTTGCAGGACTCTGCAAGGATTTTTAAGTTCCAGCTTTATTGCTTGGGCTGACTCTTCATCTAGTGCAAGGAAAATACCTGTAAAATATCTGCTGGTCTTTAAGACACCAGTGCTGTGCAGCTGAACAACACCTAGTGTCACTACCCATAGATCACAAGAGAGAACCAGAGAGGGGAAATCGGGGTGTAACACTTCTAAAACATACGGAAAGTATTATCCACATAGCAAAAATTGACAGAAAACTATAGGCACATACTTTTAGCTCAGATTTGGGCTCTCCATAGCCCTTGCTAGACAAGTAGGGACAATGATTTTTTCATACAAGGTGCATCAGTCCCACTCTCTTCTGCACATGCCATCAGCAGTCAGTCTCTCTACTTGTATTTATGGCTAAAATGTCCTGGGCAGAGTCAGGGCACAGAGGGAAAAAAGGCAGTGTGACTGGCAGATCTCAGATGGTGCAAAGTGCTGATCAGCGTTTTTCAAAGGACAATCAGTTGGAAAGGATCTGCTGTTAATCAATGTGAAACAGATACGTGTCAGATCCCCCCAGAGCACAGACAACATGAGGCACCTTCAGAGCAACAGGGCATCTGGACGTGCAGTCCTTCTCTTCAGCCTGTGTTTCTGACAGCTGCCTAGCACCTTTTCCCCCAGCATTGTGAGATCTGTGCTGAGGTACAAATGTCTTCTCTTTATTTCTCCTTGAACACTTTGCAAACGTTCTATTTTTTTAAACAAAAAGAAAAAACAAACCAGAAGCTGAAGCTGGAGTGTTTTTCTGTACAAGGAAATGGCTTCTTGTTTTCTTAAGATGACATCTCTCTTTTACAGTAATAGCCTCCATCCTTTGTTTTTCAGTTCTCTTTATTCCCCTCCGCAGGAACTGAACTCATCCAACAGCTTGCAAAATAATAAAAGATGTTTTTTCTCTGTTTCCTGGCGACTAACACCACGGAGACCCCACGCGGTGCCACGCTGGCTAATTCAAGACAGCACTGTGATAGTTAAGTAGACGGAGAGGATGCAGCACTAACCTTGGTGCAGAAAATCCTTGCCACAGCTGCCTGTTCTTCACGTTGGAACTCAGCAACAGAGGAACCTGGCTAAGGGAAATCATGTTCCATGTGTTTATTTGCCCTTTGGAGTTTTTTTCCCTTAACCATATTGTCTCTCTTGCATTACCCTCTCTACCTGTAAAGCATTTAACCAAACTGCCTTGATGCAGGGCTAAGACAAGAGGGACACAATAGATGTCTTAATAACTCACAGGCAAAGCTGGGTACATCATCTCTGGACTTAGTTCAAACCACCTCTCCCTTTCCCCTAAGCAACCTACCACCCCAGGGAGGGAGAAAGCTCTCATGGCAGTGACACAGTACTATGTGGAAATGAGGGAAAGGGCTTTAAAATGGCTCTTTTGATCAAAGAACATCAAGCTGGAGACAGACTGTGAGAATGAAGAAGGCAGAATAGGTCTGGACTACTGTGAAGACCTGAAAAAATATGAGATCCAAGGAGCAAGTGATGGTAACTGACCTACTGGTTCATACTGCAGGTGCCTCTAAATCAGTGCAGACCACTGGTTACTCCTTGTTGCAGAGGTTCCTTCTTCTCTTTCAGTTCCTCAAAGGCATTTAGGCACAGGGCCAGGCAACGAGGTACTGCTCATGGCTAGCCTCACTGCCTGTACTGAGAAAAAAACCCACCAAAACCACGTTAAGGATAGTGTGGGGTTCACATATTCCCGTGGGAGCCAGAGCAACAGAAACACCACAGGAAGAGATCTTCCCATTTCTGCCATAGCTGAAGAGCAGAGAAAAAGGCAAGAAACTCACGGGGATCTGTTGTCTTTAGCCATGTCAGTCAGGGATGTAACAGCTGGGACCTTTAAAGGTTGTCAAAGGAGGGAGAGCAAGGCCCTCCAAATGCCAAGGCTGTCAGTACAGAATTAACATGTCACGTGTGGTCTGCTCAGAAATACAGCACTTCTGCATCTCCAGCTATCAGACTATCCAAAACACTGCTCATCGTGGAATCCATGCACATCACAGTAATGGCCACGTTACTGGGACACCTCTCAGCAGACCAGGTTGCCAAGAGTCCCATACAACCTGGTCTGGAACACTTCTAGGGATGGAGCACCCACAGTCTACTTGGGGAACCTATTCCAATGCTTCAGCACCCTCATGGTGAACTTCTTCCTAATAGCCAATCTAATTTTGCCCTCTTTCAGCTTCAGGCCATTGCCCCTTTCACATGGACAACAATTGAAACAAACAGAAGGCAAGATCTCCGAGAAATTAATAAACCACAACAGGTTTGGGGGCCTCAGCACCTGCAGCATGCTCCCCACTAACCTGCAGGAACCAGTCTGAAGCAGGTGGCACCAAGTGCCAGGTCTCCGGAAAAATTCCTTCAGTCTGTGGCAGCATCTGTCAGCAAACTAACAAGCATAAAGTGACAAGTGACAACAACAAAAAAGAGGCATCTGGCAAATCTGTCCCTCTGCAGACAAAATGGATGTGCACGGTTCAGTGCAGGATGGTCCCAGTACAGGTATGGGACTTGGAGCAACCTAGATGAATGCTCACAGTGAACCAAATGTTTCATGCATCAAAAGCAGCAGTGACAATCGGTCGAGTGAGGTGATTCTACCCCTCTATTCTGCACTTGTGAGACCCCCACCTGATGTACTGGGTCCAGTTCTGCAGTCCCCAACATAAGAAGGACACAGAGCATCTAGAATATGTCCAGAAGAAAGCAACTCAAATGATCAGAGGACTGGAGCACCTCCCCTATGAGGACAGGTTGAGCAAGTTGGGGTTGTTCAGCCTGGAGGAGGCTCCCAGGTGACCTCCGAGGAGTTTCCAATAGCTGAAGGTGCTTACAGAAAAGCTGGGGTAGGACTTTTTACAGGGGTGCACAGCAAGAGGACAAAGGGAAAGGGTTCCAGACTTGAAGAAGGGAGATTGAGGCTGGACATGAGGAACAAATTCTTTGCTCTGAGGGTTGTGAGATGATGGAACAGGTTGCCCAAGGGAGTTGTGACTGCCCCATCTCTGGCAGTGTTGAAAGCCAGGTTGGCTGGGGCCCTGAGTAACCTGCTCTAGTGAAGGTGTTCCTGCCTGTGCAGGGGGGTTGGAACTAGATGATCTTTAAGGTCCCTTCCAACCCTGGCCATTCTATGATTTTATGTTTCTATTTTAAAAAAAAAGGTTCATCTGCAGCAGCTGAAAGCACTAAGAGCCCTAGAACAACAACTGAAGCATAGCTGAGCAAACTTGCTATCACACAGCTTAGAAGTACAGCAGCACTGCCAGCATGGGAAGATTAGAGAGGGCACTGGAAACTGCAGCCTCAGAGGGTGATGTGCAGGTGCTGCTGTACGGAACGATGGTCTCCTAAGGACAGAGTGAAACCCAGAAAATGAAGAGAAAAAGCAGGTGTGTGGAAAAGGAAGAAAGAGCTCCAATAGTGCTAAGTCTGGTAAAAGAGCAAATTTTTACTGACTGTAACACACAAGCAAGTTTTATCTACAGACCGGCAGAAAATTTAAAGTCAGACTCATATAAAAATAGTCTATTTTGGAACAGTAAATATATAAACTTTCCCTCTTCTCTCTTCCAAGTTGACGTCAAATGATGCACATTAAGGGTATCTTACAAGCTCCAAAGCTGCAAAAATATTTTAAAAGTAAGTTTTTCTTGCAAATTTCTACTTCTGAACAAGTGACTTGAAAAAATAAACACAGAACTCTTCAATGATACCACTGGCTCCTGAAATTTAGAGAATCTGTAGTGCACTTCTAGCCCAAACATGGAATCATACAATGTTAGGGGTTGGAAAGGACCTTGAAAAATCATCTAGTCCAATCACAGAATCACAGAACATTAGGGATTGGAAGTGATCTCAAAAGATCATCCAGTCCAATCTCCCTGCCACAGCTGCATCACCTAGATCGAGTCACACAGGAACATGTCCAGGTGGGTTTTAAACGTCTCCACAAAGGGAAACTCAACAAAATCCCTGTGCAGCTCCTTCCAGTGCTCTGTCACTCTCACCGTGAAGAAGTTCCTTGTCATATTTATATGGAACCTCCTATGTTCCAGCTCACACCCACTGCCCCTCATCCTATCATTGGATGCCACTGATCAGAGCGTGGCTCCATCCTCCTGACACCCACCCTTCACATATCAACCCTTAGCCTCAAGAGACCCAGCTCCCTCAGCCTTTCCTCAACAGGGAGATGTTCCTCTCCATCATCTTTGTGGCTCTGAGCTGGACCCTCTCCAGCAGCTCTGTGTCCTTCTTGAACTGAGGGCCCCAGAACTGGACACAATATTCCAGATGTAGTTTCACCAGGGCAGAGTGAAGGGGGAGAACTTCTCTTGAGTAACTAAATAGCCCCATTCTGATCCAACCCAGAATGCCATCTGCCTTCTTGGCCACGAGGGCACATTGCTGGCTGATGGTCATCTTGCCACCCACAAGCCCCTTTCTCCTACATTGCTCTCCAACAGGTCAGTCCCCCAACCTATACTAGTACCTGGAGTTGTTCTTGTGCAAATGCCAGACTTTACACTGCCCTTGTTTTAGTTCATTAAATTTCTCTCTGTCCAGCTCTCCAGCCTGTCCAGATCCTGCTGAATGGCAGCACAGCCTCCTGGCCACTCCTCCCAGCTTTGTGTCACCAGCAAACTTGCTGATACGGCACTCTAATCCCTCTTCCAAGTCATTAATGAATAGATTGAATAGTACTTGTTCCCACTGCCGACCCCTGAGGGACTCCACTAGATACAGGCCTCCAACTAGACTCTGTCCCATTCACCCCTACTCTCTGGCTTCTATCCTGCAGCCAGTTCACAATCCATCTCACTACCTGATCGTCCAGACCACACTGGCTCAGTTTGGGTGCGAGGATGCTGTGGGAGACTGTGTCAAATGCTTTACTGAAGTCAAGATATATCACATCCACTGCTTTGCCATCATCCATCCACCTGGTTATGCCCTCATAAAAGGCTATCAGGTTGGTCAAGCATGACTTCCCTTTGGTGAAGCCATGCTGACTGTCCCTAATAACCCTTTTGTCCTTAATGTGCCTGGAGACAGCGTCAAGGATAAATTGTTCCATCACCTTTCCTGGGACAGAGGTGAAGCTGACCGGTCTATAGTTACTTGGGTCTTCCTTCTTACCCTTTTTGAAGATTGGAGTGACATTTGCTATCCTCCAGTCCCCAGGCACCTTACCTGATCCCCATAACTTAGCAAAGATGGTGGAGATCAATGATAAGAAGGTCAGAAGAATCCCTTCTTTTGAGTTGCTTTTCACGCTCTAATCAATGATGATCTGCATAAGGTCTGTAGTATGTGGCCTCCAGCATAAACTAGCTCAGGTTTGTGTAGTTTGCAAGGTCTAATGAATCCAGACAACAATGTTTAAAGCTTCTTTCTGTCCCAGCCTGCCTGTGTCCAGTGAGATAATTTTTCCAGAGAAAAACATTGTTAAACCAGCTCTATATTAACCAAGAATGTTTTCACACTGAACTCGAGCTGGCAGCGTATCTAGAGTAGCTTGGGGGCCGGATGCCAAGTATTTACACAGGATTTCGAGCTGGCTTGTTCAATTCGTGCTATGATAACTACAATGCTACTGATTCTTCAGTCATTGTGATACTTAGCTTGGTCTTATTAAAATGATATAAGAATATGCTAGACTTACCTTTGTTGCCAAAACCTTTGTAAGAATAAAAAAAGCTATTATAGAATTACAGACTCACAGAACATTAGGGATGGGAAGGGACCTCAAAAGATCATCTAGTCCAATCCCCCTGCCACAGCAGGATCACCTAGACCAAGTCACACAGGAACATATCCAGGCAGGTTTTAAATGTCTCCAGAGAAGACGACTCCACAATCCCCCTGGGCAGCCTGTTCAGTGCTCCTTCACACTCACAGTGAAGAAATTCTTTCTCATATTGATGTGGAACCTCCTATGTTACAGCTGACACCCATTGCCTCTTGTCCTATCACTAGATGACATTGAGAAGAGCCTGGCTCCATCCTGCTGACACTGGAATAGTTCATTAAGATGGCTGATGGAATCTCACTTGGGGTTTTTCTGAAACCGCAAGAGGAAGCCAAAGCTGACCCAATCTAGTGTTGATTTTAAACCTACACTGTGTGAAGTGTTCAACTAAGCAACCTTTAGACACCCCTTGTAATCAACATAGCAGTGACTCTGTGCCTTGTGCCACTGGATACTTGCTTACTCCTATTGTCCTTGTACACCAGTGAGGGTGAAAAAGTGCAGTCAGGGACTGTGACCACTGTGTTTATTACACATGTAGACATGATAACATAGGAGTTCAATGATTAATTAAATATTTCCTTTTCTTCCTGTGAGTATCGGAAGATCTACACATGGTGACAAAAAAAAGCTTTACTGTCATAATCTCCAAGCAGTAGCAAGAAACATGTTTCGTTATCACCATTCCCTAGGATTTCTAATAATGTTTGTATAAATTAAAACCTGTTAATAGCAGAACACTGTAATTGATTAGCTTCTATATGTTACAGCTCTCTTTAATTGCTTAAAAATGCCATTTGTCAGCTTCATGTTCTATTGACAATGTTATCAATTTATCTGATTTGGGCTTTGTCTTGTCTCTCGTACATAAAACTCACATATGCAGTTCAAATGGGAAATGACTCTATTGATTTCCTTAACTTGAGCCCAAATGCTAAAGATTTTTGGATAAGCTTTCTCATTACTTAAGCCAAAATCAATAAGACAGAGCATCTTTTAATGAAAGAGCAGTTTGAGCAATGTACTTCAGAAATGGGGTCCTGTTCATCCTTTGCTTTACAAATCGATCTCCTTGGTTCCTTAAGTGAGGTCCAATTGGTTGACATTGTGGTTTGTCTTTGTGTGTAAACTTGCAGCTTCAGAAAAGAGAAGATGAGCTACAGAGACAGCAGAAGGAAACACTTTCTCTGCAATGGAAAAAGGATGATCTTCTAATTGGGTCACCACGCTGTATGTTGTAAGTGCGTTCTGTATCATTCTGGCTTTTTATGGCAATTTTTAAACTGTATAATTTATGGAAAAAACAATATGCTTCTCAGTCCTAACTCTTCATCTATTATTATTCCTTTGTGTGTTGTCACTACACTGTTTAAAAATACTACAGACTTAAATCTTGCAAGTGGTTAATTTGGAATGATCTTGATTTATGTTTTTTTCTGCGTAAGATGCTACCACAGACTGCGATCCTATCAGTTTGCTTTTTTAACCTGTTGATTTGTTCTGGATTTATTTCAGCTCCAGCCTCAAGAAATTAGACTTAGCAACTCCATACTCAGCTGTGTAAAATGAAATCTGAGATAAAAACTGGAGAGCTGAAGCTGAGGAGCTACAAATGAACTGGATATATGCAGCTTGTTATATGGGCAGGCCACTGCGCTAAGGTACAATGTTCAGGTACTGTACTAAGATATCATTAGCTGCTCTGCACTACATAAATTAAGCCTATTATGCCTTTAGTTAATTAACTGTGAATGACCTATTGATGTATAGGCAGAGCAAGATAGAGACTACATGCTGCAATATACTAAATTTATAGGTTTTCAGTTAGTTCAGCTATTGACTGAGATGACTTAGAAAAGGAATTTACTTATATGTTTCATAGCAGGTTTTTAAATCAGGAAGTTATTTCAAAGTGTTCTGTTTGTGCACTCTCGAATTCCTTGAGAAATGATCCAGTGCAGATTGTTTATTCATCTAAATCTCTAATTTTTTTTTTTTTTTTGCCTCATGGCTGATCAACACTGTCACAATATTTGTCTCTGAAATGGCCACTATGATTTATAAACACTGGTTAATAATGTCCAAAGTATTAATAATCTCCAAATTGTAGCCACAATTGTTCTAGAAATTATCCTATTAGAGTATTTGTTTGAAGGATTTTTTTTTTAAGCTAGTTCTAGAAATTATCTAATTACAGTATTTGAAGTATTTTTTTTAAGTTCTAGTTCTAGAAATTATCCAATTAAAATATTTGTTTGAAGGCTTTTTTAAAGTTCTAGTTCTAGAAATCATCTAATTAAAATATTTGAAGGCTTTTTTAAAGTTCTAGAAATTATCCAATTAAAGTATTTGTTTGAAGGATTTTTTAAAGTTCTAGTTCTAGAAATTAGCTAATTAAAGTATTTGTTAGAAGGATTTTTTTTTAAAGAAATGCAAGAAAAATCTCCACAGAAATCTGATCATTTTATTATGAACCGTTTTAGAGAATTTCTTTCCAAAAAAAGTCCATTGACTGCGATTTTCGTTAGGTTTCACATGAAGTGGAAGGTTTTACAAACTGAAATGCTTTACATAATAGCAATTTACTGTGTTAAACGGTCCCAGTAATGTAGTCACAGATTTTATTCAAAGAAAAATGCGGATTTGTCTAATGTGGGGATTGTTATTGTCCTGAATTATGGAGGCAATTAGTATTTAATTACAAACTGACTTCTGCTGTAGATGTGCTTTGAAAAAATCATGCAATTGAAAAACAAAGAGGGGAAAAAAATATAGCTTCTAATTACTAAAACTGCTGCAAGGTTTGGAGAAATGTAGCGGTCTTAAAAGAATTAGTATATAATGCGAGAACTGTGACACTAGGGTGATGAAGCTTCTGCATTCTTCCTATTTTAAAAGAGAACTCAATTCAAATGTACAGAAAAGAATATAACCTCCTATGGACAAGAATGTCTGTAAAGATACCAAACCGAAAAGACCCTGACGGTACATGTTGGCATCTCCGAACAATGTTTTCTTTAGCTCTTATTCTTAAGTGTTTGGGGGTAATGTACCTGCTCTACAGATTCTGATTGCCCAAGATGCAGTTGTACCAGTTTAGTTTGGACATCTCTTTAGTGAGAAGGTCACAGAATCACAGAACATTAGGGATTGGAAGGGAGCTCAAAAAATCATCCAGTCCAATCCCCCTGCCAGAGCAGGACCACCTAGATACAGTTGCACAGGAACATACCCAGGTGGGTTTTAAACGTCTCCAGAGAAGGAGACTCCACAACCACCCTGGGAAGCCCTTTCTAGTGCTCTGTCACCCTCACCATGAAGTAGTTCCTTCTTACGTTGATGTTGAACCTCCTGTGTTCCAGCTCACACCCATTGCCCCTTGTCCTATCATTAGATGGTACTGAGCAGAGCCTGGCTCCATCCTTCTGACATCTACCTTTCACATATTTATCAACATTAATGAGGTCACCCCTCAGTCTCCTCTTCTCCAAGCTAAAGAGACCCAGCTCCGTCAGCCTCTTCTCATAAGGGAGGTGCTCTACCTCCTTTATCATCTTCATTGCCCTATGCTGGACTCTCTCCAGCAGCTCCACATCCCTCTTGAACTGAGGAGCCCA
>JAOXOE010027105.1:0-19401 GCA_028565055.1 Phoeniculus purpureus
CCCCCCCCCCCCCCCCCCCCCACCCCCCCCCACCCCCCCCCCCCCCCCCCCCCCCCCCCCCCCCCCCCCCCCCCCCCCCCCCCATAAAAGCAGCAAGAATTTCACTTGCTCTCCGTCTCTGTTGTTGTTTTTTTTTTGCTGCAACATATTTTTAACAATGTTAAGTATTGTTTGGCACTGGCACTTGAAGTGTTCTCTATGAGTCAGGCTACAAGTTAACATACACTAAACAATAACACAGAAGCAGCCAACTAGTAAAAATGTATCAAGTGACTCCCTAATGCAACTGCACCGGCAGCTGATACAGGACTTTTGATGTAGTTACTGGGGTTGAGATGTCAACTGATTGAACAAACCAGCAAATCAATGCACTGTGCATACACAGACTATTACAATCTGGAGTGGCAAGGGACCTTAAGATATCAGTCAACACATTACTCTACAGTGAGTCATTTTTGGCAGAAGTTTGCTGAGAGGTTGCGACATATCTCTTGTAGCTTTTAGGAATAAAGCCTAGGCAAGCTATGCCAATGCTTACTCGCCCAACCAGATTTTTTTCCTAATATCTAATTTAAATCTTCCTCCTTTAAATTTAAGCTCATTGATTTTTCTGTGAGCATCAGTCAACACAAAGAGCTAGTTGTTCCCTTCTTTTCTGCTGCAGCCTTTCAGACTTGACATAGAAGCAGAGGTTGCATAGGGTCTGGTGACTGCTGAGCCTTCCTTTACACCGTATTGCATAAACCTGTGGTCTTATAGCTCCTGTGGTGAGTGGCAGCAGGTTTGAATGTGGGGCTGCACCACTTTCAGGGGTGTAAATAGCCAGTTCAACCTAATGGAGGAACATCTCTTTGTATGTCCTATCTAAGCCAAGACAGTGCTCTTATTTGTCTCATACAAGAGGGTGCTAAAATCCAGGATGTCTGCCACTGAGTCTTGATAAAGTATTTGCCTTATACATAACTTGTTTCAGTTGGACATACATGCTTCCTTCTCTCCTTACTTGTAAGCATGAACAACTAACTCTTGCTTTAGCTAGAGCTTGGACACAGATTTCACTTGCAGCCAGTTCACGATGCACCTCGCTACCCGATCGTCCAGACCACACTGCCTCAGTCTGGCTGCGAGGATGCTGTGTGAGACTGTGCCAAATGCCTTACTGAAGTCAAGATTCCAATCCCTAATGTTCTGTGATTCTGTGATTATGAGAGTATTGATATTCTTTACCAATTTTTGTCTTTGTCACTGCTTCTCTCCAAGTATAAGCTATTACAGTTTTCAAACTAATCCCAAAGAGGTAATTCAGTTGTGCCCTCCACACTAACTCTAGCAGGCTGAATGCAGCTGCAATGCTTCCACTCTGCAGCATGCAGCAGGAGTTGAGAATGATGCAAATGGCAGGGTTACAAACACGTCCCTTCCTATGTACACATCTCCTTATCAATATCATCTGTTACCAAACAACACACGAAGCTACCAACAGCCAGAAGGTAAACTGAAGCTCCTCAGGTGACTTCAGGGCTGTTTTGGTAAAGCGAGTTAGGGTAGAGATCTGGAGTACTTCACAGATCTGTAACAGTGGTGGCAGACTTCTCACAGGACTTGTACTGGAGAACAGAGATGCTGGTGGTTCACTTCAATAGCCTCCCAGATTCAGCTCGGCATTAAAAAAAATAAATGGATAACATCCTCAGACAGCTTAAACACAGCTCAGTAAAGGTACCTGCAAGGCTTGTGGCTTCTTCCTCTGCTGCTGCAGCAGGTCCCAGTCAGTGCTGGGCTAGGCAGGCTCCCTCCTCCACTCTCTTCTCACCTGCTGCCAGGTGTTTAAAGACAAATCTCAAAGCTGCTGCGATGAAAAGACATTTTTCCACGTCAAATTCCCTTGACAATTGTTTATCTCTGACACTATCGTTATTAGCCAGAAGCATTTATTTCACACAAACAAGGGTGGAAGTCACCCAAATGGTATCCAAGGAGAAAACTTTACTGACCAAATGAATCTCACTGCTGTTTACAGTTATTTTTAAACAACTGTAACTGATCCTGTAGATCCCATTATAGCTCCTCTGTCCAGAACACTTCATAAAGATAGGTAATAGATCTATCAGAGCTGGGTTTGCTTCTTAAAAGAATGCTGCTAAGCTTCTACATTTCATACACAACATATTGTTTTCCACTTCTTGCCGTCAGCCTCACATTGTGGCCTCCCTGGATCTTGTTTTCCTCTATTGCCAGTGACCCTGGTGCCGCTCCCCCGTGCCTTCCATTTCTCACGCCTTACTGCAGAGCTGCCACTAGGTGTCATCAGAAATCATCCCCAGGAACGTTGGGGAATTCTGGAGCAGCGGGCAAAAAAAGGAGAGAAATTCTCATTAGCTGCCAATAAATTCAAATACTAGTGGGGAGGTCACAATCCTGATTTCCCCACGCTCTTCTTGGTTTAGCTAGACTTTTGCATTCCAGTAACAAGGTGCAAAAATCATCCTCCAAACGCTTGCACAGTGGGCGGCTGACATCTGCTTATCTTTGGTTTGATTTAAGAGTTATTCCAAAGTCCTCTCGGATTTGTGGTGCTCACCAGCACATCTGGAAAATGCCTTTCTTCATGCATCAGACCTTCTTGGATTTTCCACATGCATCAGACCTTCTTGGCTTTTCTTGGGGGGCTCCCAGGAACATGACATCTACAAGACGAAAAAACACAAACTGAAGAAGCATCAGATGGGACCTACTGATTTACTCAGAGGCTTCAGTTAAAAATCATTTAAACGCCCCTCCACACTCACTTTCCCAGAAGGTTGTGAAAAAAAGTCTTTTTCAAAGCAATTGTGGGCTTTTTGACTTTGTCCTCTATCTCTCCCTCCCCAAATTTTCATGTTTTCAACAAAAATGTTAAATGCTGGTTTTGCCCGTGACAGACTACCTGCTCATTTCTGTATTCTGTCACTGCTCCAATTCTCCGTTTCTACATTCATTTACTGCATAGGGGGTTTCTTTCTCTAAAGATCCTCTGGTCCTGAACCTTGAATAAATGACAGGCATTCACCAGGGCTACTAATCAGATCCCCGATACAAAAACATTTTCCCTGTCAAGTGCCAAAATAAACCCGCTGGTGAATTTTTATGGGTGTCCAGGCATCATAGGACTTGCACGGGAGAGGAGCAATCCCAGCCCAAAGGGTGCCGAGATGCTAACGGTACTGAACGCTGGGCAGTGCCTGTGGGTCGGCTGCCGTGGTGGCAATGTCCTGCAGCTGCTCCTGTTTGTGTGGCACTGGCCAGGTGATTCACAAGTGCTAAATACCAGGAGAAATTTACCCCCTCCATTTTCTGAAACATAATCTCTTAGCAATTTACAGAGAACACATTACAGAAAAAAAGACCAGTGTCATCAAAGCTTTTACCACACTTCAGAAAAACAAACCAGCTCAAATACACAGATAAATCCCGTATTTCCTAGTCTGTTGGTATGTTTTGGCTCATACAAGCCAAATATTGACCCATCATTCCTGCAATGCTTAGTGTCGGGATTTTTACCTTCTGAGGTGGTTTAGCTGAATTGAATGCTACTCAACACCTTTTAGATCAGCTGCTTTCTGGCTGGGTCACTGTGGGGTCCTGCTTCCTTCTGGAATTCAAGGGAAACAACCCCATGCCCTCATTTGCCACTATACTTACGTAAGGCAAACAGCAGAGACTCCTCCACTTTCTTCTTTTCTTCGAGGGTACAAAGAAACTTATTAAACAAGAACAAGGAGAATCTCAGTCTAGAAAGAACTTACTTCTTTCTGTGCCTGTAATGCCCGGTATTGGTACAGAGCAGGGAACTGTGCCAGGAGGATACAGTCTTAGGTTAGTTTTGGGTATGTACAGAAGCCTGGGAAAATCAGACCTATGTCTTTTTCTTGTGGAAGTAGCTGCTTACATTCAACACAGGCTTCTGAGGGTTCCACAAATTGAACTGACTGTTAGACATAACCCACAGGTTTCACACAGTATGGGTTATTATTAATATCCTACATCTTTGACCTAGTTTCTGTAGGCTGCAAAGTGCCATGTATAAATTTAACTTCTAAAGGAAAAATAATTAAATTGAAAAATCAATCACTAGGCAATTTCACATTCAGTTCGTTTAAGGTCAGATTGTTGCTGTCTCAGGGAACACAAGTTGTACTCATTTAAGTTTCCTTAAAGGATCAAGTTCAGAAGTGATGTGAAATTAGGCATAATGTGGTACTGGCAGACAAGCCTGAATTGGCATATAGAATCATAGAATCATTAGGGACTGGAAGGGGCCTTGAAAGATCATCTAGTCCAATCCCCCTGCCATGGGCAGGGACATCCCACCCTAGATCAGGCTGGCCAGAGCCTCATCCAGCCTGGCCTTAATATAGCATGGACATCAACAGCTACGTAGTCATTTATGTCCTTTTTGACTCACTTCTTAGTTGGCCCTAAGGAGACAAGGGGCAGGATTGTCACAGGGTACTCTGGAGGGTTCAAAAGGTCATAGATGAAGTGAAGAAGTACCTGCTTCCTTCTTGCACGTGCAGGCATTCAGGGCCAGTTCCAGGCTTCTCTGTTTGAAAAGGACGAGGAGCTACTGGAGAGAGTCAGCACAAGGCCATTAAAATGATCAAGGGACAGGAGCATCTAATGTATATGCAAAGGCTTAGAGAGCTGGGTCTGTCTAGCATGGAGAAGAGGAGGCTGAGGGGAGACCTTACCAGTGGATTTAAATATCTAATTGGTGGGTGCCAGAAGGATGGGCCCAGTCTATTCTAAGTGCTGTCCAGTGACAGGACAAAGGGTAACGGCCACAAACTAGAAAACTGGAGGTACAATTTAAAAGTAAAGAAATACTTCCTGACTGTGACACTGACAGAGCACTGGGACAGGCTGAGCAGAGAGACTGTTGAGTCGCCATCTCTAGAAACATTCAAAACCAATTTGGACATGTTCCTGTGCTCTAGGTGCTCTGGCAGGGTGGTTGAACTAGATGATCTCCAAGGTCTCTTCCAACACCTCCTGTTCTGTGATTTTCAACAGAATTTGATAGTACTAGGAAGTCTAAAGATGTTGTGACTGTGTTATAGTATACGCATCTCCACTGTTCAGTGTAGTTTGGTTCCACGTTAGTTCCAGCTTTAAGGATTTGCATCTTCGGGGTTTGGGCTTTTTTGCTTTTTAGATTATGGGTTCTGACTAATATAAAAATCTTTGCCTACAAAAAAGATCACTAGTGCTTTTATTATAGCATGCCAAACATCAGTCTTCACAAAAAGTGTATTTGAATTGTACACTGCATTTTTTTAAGTGTCTTGTCAGGTTCTGTGGCAAGTGGTTTTACTGACTTGGAACTAGTCTTGGATGTAATCTAATTACTTTAGGAAAGTAATTTGGAAAGTACTTTAGAAACGTATCTTTTCCTTTTGGTGATGTATTTCTGACTAATTTGTGTTTTCAGGGAAGCAACGTTGGTACAGCCGGCTTCCTCAGTAAAACCGTTCTTGCAGGGTGAAGCTTTTGTGATACTGGCAACAGGGCTTGGGCAATCTCAGTTTTACAAACATGTGGAACTTGTACAACTTAAAGCTCTAGTTCTAAAAAGGAAAAAGAAAGATATTTGCAAGCTTAGCTGTACTTATCTTGGAATAACAGCAGCTGACCACAATTACATCCATCTATGTTACTGCCTTCATTCGGAGATGAAGCATAAATCCCTAGCGCTGACTCTGATAGCCGAGTTACACTTTTATTCCTAAAGCTTTACATTTCAAGATAGAATGAAGCATCAGAAGGAATCACAGACTGTTAGTCATTTTCTGCATTTCAAGTCAGAATTTCTAATATCAAGATCATTGCTTTTCTTTCCAATGGGCATGCCTGCAGGAGAAGCACAGCTGGTGAGACAGCTGCAGTGGGGTTGACTTCATGCAGGTTTCTGCAACGATTCTGCTCGACAAAGACTTACGGGGTTTAGGGGTGCAATTCTTTGCTGTTTCCTTTGTTCCTGGGTTTGTGGAAAAAAGGAAATTCCTTAGATGAGACTCCTTCATGCAGAAGTTACGTGACTCTTTTTGTATTTTTTCCTTCAATGGGACTCCAAGCAAAGCAGGCCAGAGAACATTCCATCAGAACAGGGATTGGTCTGTGTACCTCAGTCACTAGGCTTCTTGTTGCAGCCAAGGTTGTATCTCCAAGTGCAGGCACTGTGCAGATAAAAAAAAAAAACCCATGGGAGGACTCTTTGAAGATGCAGTCAACTACAAATTCAAGCTGTAGCTAACTAAAAATTTGAGAAGTTCATCTAACTTACTTGTATCTCGGGAGTATTAGAGAGCATTTTCAGTTGCTCATCTGTTGAAATGCATCGTTGTGTGGAGTGCTTGCTGCAAGCATGCAGCCAGGCTTTGAGGAAGGATGGGAACAATCACTGCTGTCAGACTTCCAAATACCAAGCAGAAATAATTTGGTGATTTTCATCTTCTCTAAATGAGAAAAAACAATTCCTTTAACAATATACAGAAATACATATCTAAAATGAAAGAAGGTGATGATACTATTTTGATTCACATTTTAAAAAAAATCTTATTTGCTCTCTGGAGCAGATTTCTGTTGGCCTCCTCCTCTAAAAACCTCTATGTGTATTTTTGAAAAATCTGATACTCTCTGCTGTGGTCAAGGCAGGAATAAATCTTCCACACGGGATGTTTTAAAGGATATCTGGTTATGTCAATACAGTCTTGAGAGGATTGCTCTTCATAAAGCAGATACAATGTATTTATATTCTCTGTTATAACCACCTCAATGTTATTCCAATTTGATACACTGAAGAATATGAGCAGTTACTGCATTCACTTGCCAGCATTTGTGTCAGCAGTGGAAGTCAGCATCCAAACAGCATCATGTAATTTAAGCCTTGCGAACACGTTTCAAACCAGACTAAGAACGAGAAAAAGAACTGTCAGTATTTCTTCTATCTATCCATACTAATACGCTGAGAGGACAACGTTTTGTTAGGGATCTCAAGTTCTCTGCTGCTGCCTTCTGAGGAAAAACATGTAATAGCCTTTTCTGTTCCTTCCTTATGCCAAGGTCAAACACCACCAACGAGTCAGAATGAGAGACTTCCATGCCAAGAGAAAATTTATTTTAGTGAAATTTTAGTGAAATATTGGAAGTACCTAACAAGTTCTATTAGCCTTAAAATGATTCCTTCATTATCAGTATTCTACGCTATTACAGAAATACAGAATTGAATGTCTAAATACATGCAATGAACATGTGCATACAAAGAAAGAAAAGCAAAGTTTCTTCACTGTTTTCTGGTAGCTTCTTGACTTGGAACTTTTGCCCACTCTGGAGGATGTTGACAGTAAATGTAAATGTGCCTTGTGGAAAATGAATTTAACTTCTGAACCTACATCACATGAGAGCTGTTTCAAGGCACAGAATCAAATTTGGCAGGTGAAATTCTAGCCCTAGGGATAAAAAAAACACCCTGGAAAAATTGTTAAGGTTTTTACTGTGCAAATGTATTTTGCAGGTGATCCAGCCATGGTGTGCAGAGAGAGACATGCCAATGGGTTAGAGTGACCAGGTAAAGTACCTGGTGCTGAGCAGAGTCCTCTCCTCAATGGCCCACTTCCTAAGATTTATCAAGCATCTATCAAAGAGCTTTTTAGTTTAAGTCTTTAGTTACGTACTCTTTGACAACACAGAAATGCATTTCAGATCACAACCGAGATCTTGTTCACTCACAATGTAAAACGAAACCTGACAGTCCTAAAACACACCTTCATAAACATATTTTCCTCCTGAAATGCCTGTGAGATCACTGTACCTTTTAGTAGCTCACATACGACCCCAGTGCAGTGAGAGCTCCTTCTCCTCTTGTATGCAGCCCAACTTGCCCTCCTGTGTCTTGCTGCCTTCTCTCTGTACTGACAGAACTTGTCCTGGAATACAGTCAAGCAGTTACTAAGAGATTCAAATTTAAATATTGAATACATCACACTTCCAATAATTTTCTTTAAAATGGATGTAACTAATGACTGGCAACATATATAAGGACTTAACTGTTTTCAGGAAGAGACTGTAACTGGTTAATGCTTTTTCCCCCCAGGACAGAAACTGCAAAGGAGGCCAGCTCCAATGATTTAGAGTGGACCAGAATGTTTGGTCCCCGACTGCGAACAGCAAGCCATAACTTCTAAAATAAACTTTTGCATCTGCAAATGTGGATGTAATTCTTAACTCTGAGTTTGAACAGTCATGGTGCTTTTGCTACCAGCATCTCCTGCACTACATCATTTACAGAGAGCAACCACTGAAGCTGATTTAGGAGCCTGGTGCCAAGTCTGGCATCACAAAGGGCTCAGGTGGCAGGAAGCATTTGCATTGACACAGCCCCCCCCTGCCCCTCACATGTTACAAAGATGAGCAGTAGAAAAGGAGAAAAACATAGCTGAAGCCTGTTTAGAGTCAGTGACAAACTGCAGTCCAGAATTTATGGTTTGGTAGATGTCACAGGTGAAAAGCACTCACTAATGAAGTCCAAACTGCTGTCAGACAGACACTGGGCTCCCTGCTCCTGTGCTGTTTCCTCAGGGCTGAATGACCTACCTGTGAAATGCACAGGTAAATCTCATACTGGAGGGTTTTAATATGTGAACTCCGGTGGCCGCTCCACTGAGGGACAGAGGCAGGAAGCTGAGATGCAGGAAACACATCTCTGCCCCAAGGAAGAAATGAGGCATCAACTCAAGACACTCGAGAGGATCGATCTTTCAAGGTATGGAAAGAGATTACTGTAGCCCTGGGCTCAGGGGCAGATAGGCAACAGAAGAAAGATCTCTTGCCCCTCTGACATATGCCAGATATTCAGCAGAAAAGCAAATGGAACCGCAGCACACATGATAAGATATACATGTGCCCTCCCATGCTGTGGCTGTACTGTGGGGTGGGTGGACAGCATTCAGAACAGGAGCACACATCTCTGTGGGCACATCAGAAGATACAAGAAAAACCAAGGATGGAGCCAGTATATCTGCTGTTATATAAACCAAACCCCCCACTATTTCATTTGCCCAGTTTGGCAACGAATAGGCTAACACTATTCAACCGTGAGAGCCTCAGAGCAGCTTCAGTGAAGTCAGGCAGTGAAGATCCATTTTTTTCACTAAGCCTTTGCAGAAAATGTTAGACAGCATTTTACAATTCAAATGGCATGTGAAAACCTGATTTGGCACAGCTGAACATGAAAATTAGTTTTGAATGAAGCTACCACCTGCCTTCCCGAGGAGATAATAAATCCTAGAAAGGAAGTATTTGCAGGCATCAGTGACCCTCTAAGGCAAGCATCAGATCTGCCAGAAAATGTTCTTAGCACAGTTGAGGCTGACAGAGCTTGGACGGATAAAATGAGAAGGGTAATGGTTATGTTGTCCTCTATTCTTAGGGTTCCTCATGTGCTAAAACCTGACATCATAAAAGCTCTTGCCAGTTTCACTCCCTGCAGGAGCTGTGGTGGTGGTGATTTTTTTTTTTTCTCATTTTCTTTTTATTTTTTTTTAATGTGTGGGAGGTGGGGTTTTGGTGCTATAAGTGAACCTTAAGGAAGATATCGAAGGTGGACTGTTTAGTGAGTTTATGTTTAAGGGAGCTGCTTTCAAGGTCACTTGAGCACTTGAACGGAAAAGGTCTTCTTAGTGCTTGCTGGAAAAGTGAAGAGATATTTCACTCAGGAGGTGGAGGGAGCTGAGATCCCGAAGTCATTAGAACCAACACTTAAGATGCTGATAAAGGGCAGGAGAAACAAGTGGCATCTGCTGCTCCAAGTGTTCAGAGCTGGGTCAGGTTGACCATTTGGCTCTACGTAAGAGCTCCCCAAGGGTGCAGTAACTTTCCTGGACAGCCTGCTCCAGGTTTACCCACTTCTACTGTGGAACCTTGTTTTTCTTACATGCAATCAGATCGTTTTCTCCTTCAACGTCTGCCTATCTCAGCCTCTTGTGGAGCTGCTTTGAGAAAAGTCTCTCCACTCTGTGACCACCGATCAGACACTGGGGGACAGTGGCTGGAACAGCCAGTGTCTTTCCCAGGCTCAGCTCCTGCGTGCTTTCATCTCGCTTTCCTGCACACAATGTGCTTGTTTCTTAACCACCTTTGTGGCCGTCTGGCACACCTCTTCCAGTCGGTCACAATCTCTGTCGTGTCCGAGGCCCCAGAGTGGCTCCGTTGGTCCAGGTGCAGCAGCAAACGCACCAAACAGGTTTACCAGGTTCCGTAACCTGCTGGCCCCAAACCTGCTAACACGGTGCAGTGTTCAGTGGAGCTCAGCTGCCACACGGGTGCACTGCAGACCCATGTTCAACTTGTCCACCACAACATTCGGCTGCCCAGCCTCACCCGGGTGCTTTCCGGCAAAATCTGCTTCGTGGTGAGCAGGCTTGGGCTGAAATACTGTGCAGGGGTGCCCCTTCCCACACACTGGACTTGGCCTTTGCCCCAACCCCATAAAACTCCTGTCAAACCGCATCTCCAGCTTGCTGAGGTAGGAGAAAGGGACCTGGGGGTCCTGGTGGACAGCAGGACGACCATGAGCCAGCAGTGTGCTCTTGTGGCCAAGAGGGCAAACAGCATCTTGGGGTGGATCAGAAGTGGGGTGGTTAGCAGACTGAGAGAGGTTCTTCTCCCCCTCTACTCTGCACTAGTGAGACCACATCTTGAGTGTTGTGTCCAGTTCTGGGCCCCTCAGTTCAAGAAGGACACGGAGCTGCTAGAGGGAGTCCAGCATAGAGCAACGAGGATGATGAAGGAAGTGGAACACCTCCCTTAGGAGGAGAAGCTGAGGGAGCTGGGTCTCTTTAGCTTAGAGGAGACTGAGGGGTGACCTCATTAATGTCTATAAATGTATGTGAGGGGTGGATGAGGATGGAGCCAGGCTCTTCTCAATGTCATCTAGTGATAGGATGATGACCAATGAGTGTAAGCTGGAGCATAGGAGGTTCCATGTAAACATCAGAAGGATCTTCTTCACAGTGAGGATGACAGAGCACTGGAAGGGGCTGCCCAGGGGAGTTGTGGAGTCTCCTTCTCTGGAGATGTTTAAAACCTGCCTGGATGTTTTCCTGTGTGACTTGGTCTAGGTGATCCTGCTGTGGTGGTGGGATTGGACTAGATGATCTTTCGAGGTCCCTTCCAAACCCTAATGATTCTATGATACTCATTAACTGCTAAGAAGAAGTCAAGTGCAAGTAAAAGAATGACAGGTTTCTGAGCATCAGGTGTTGGTATCAAAACACTCAGGGAAAAAAGCTGTTTTAGCAGTCTTCCTATAATAATACTCACAAAGGTGAAACTTAAGATAGATCCTTTCTTAAATAAATTAATTATGAATAAATGCAGCATTTTAGTAGATTTTTTTTCCCCAGGATTCACTCAGCAAAAGAAATACTGCCTCCTCATAATACGGTGTTATGATAAATCAGGCTTACAACAAGCAGAGTCGAATTCCTGTGGGTAAAGTAGTCAAGGAGAGACAAGCCCATTACTTCAATAGATTTTTCCCAAATGGCAGATTAACTTGATCTCAAGACATAACTCATGATCCACACCACTTCTTTTACAAAGTAACTTGAAGCAGAAGCCATATGAAAGACATGGCGCAGTCCTTGGTTAACAACAGGAAAAACACGAAGAACAACTCTGCCCCTGGGGCACCACACAGACTAACCCACTAAAGGGTAAGGATGCAGCTCCTTTGGGAGTTGATGCGATTACGATCAGAGCTACTGAGACACACACTTTCCAAGCTTGGAGAGTGCACTGAGTTCATACGTCCCAAACAGATTTGCATACTTAAACTTATTCTGCAGATATCAGCTGAGCAGTCAGAATGCCCATTGACTTACTAATGAATTTAAAAAGCACAAAACATCTCAGGCTTCCATGTTTGGCAATTAAAACTGGGCAAATCCTCAAAAGATGTGATTTTTTAATCAGAAGCCACAAGGAAAGGCGGCATGAAATGGTACAGACCTTATGGTTGCTCAACAGCACTATGCAAGAACCAAACACTAAGCAAGAACTAAGCACGAACCAAACACTTTGCGTAACACCTAAAACAAGTGATCGGAAAGCACCGGTCCAGGTCTAGCCCCTCATAGCAACACACAGATACACAGTGACATGCCAAATAAGTTGCACTTCATTGTTTGAGGAGCTGTTTCAGCAAACCCAAAGGCATTTGGCACAACTTGACCGAGAAGTACAAATTATCTATACAGCAAATAGCTAAAGCTCTTCATTCTCGGAAACTCCCTACTTAAAATACCTGTCATGTTACAAAAAGAATTCTCTACCTACAATTTAAGACATGATTTCCAGTATGCTGGACGATGAAGTCAGTATTTCCATTGTTACCCATCTAGAAATAAATGTTCTATGAGGGCGTACTAACAGAGTTCCATATTTTCCTTTTGTATAGAAACTCATCCCATGAAATGAGGTGTTTCTACGTTTCACATACACGCAGGATTCCACCAGCTAGGTCAATACCAAAAATAAATTGAAATACTGTGCTGTTGAAATGAATGAAACCTCTCCATTGCAAAAAGTCAACCGTCACTTACCTAACACTGACAGTTACACACAGCTCATCCACAACTACAAAGACAGTACAGTTACATACATTGCGTGTATGTTGTATCTCTACATTTAAAACATCAAGATCATTGAGAACAAGTAAAGTCCCTGCCTGAGGGACAGGACAGTAGGAAACTGGAATTTCAGCACTTTGTAGACAAATGCATCAAAGCATGAATCCAGAACAATCTCATTCTCCTTGCCACTACACTGCGTTCCTAATAACTCGCAAGAACAGGTTTGCTATATAAGGTAGGTTTTCTATTTAAGTCTCACGAACAGATGGAGGGGGAATTGAAGTCCAGTAATTAGAATGGAACAGATTATCTTGTATTTTCCTTAAATAGCTGTGCCACAATTGCCTGATCATAACATTTGGAAGAGCCCCATCCCTCCCTGGATTTGCAGAACATGTGACTCATGCTCTTGTTCTCTTTCTCCTTTAGCCATCACTCTGGTCCTTTTGGGTCTGAGCAAGGACTTGCACAACACACAGCCTAAATATCACAGCAGTTGTGCTACACCGTTCCATTTTCTGCAGCATTTATATTTCAAATTCTATTTCTGCAGCATATACATTTCCAGAAGTACTAGACTAGTGTGAAAGCGTGTTTGTTAGCACCGGCTCCTTGTCAAGCCTGAGCAATTAAACAAAGCAGAGACCATCTTTCACTATATCTAGAAGAAGCGTGCTGATGCCGTGCAACTGCAGTTTGCTATTTTATATATATATAGGTAGTGTGGAAATTTTTGTCATTGTTTTCTGAAATGAGCTAATAGCCTAGAATTCTGAAGCAATCAAGACCATGTATGTGGCTGGAAAACAGAGAACCTTAACACCATCAAGCTCAGTGAGTTGAATTTTATTCTAATCAGACAGTGACAACTATTAATAAATGCAATGTTCCTGCCTGCATTAAAGTTAGCTGGAGCTTTGCAGTCTATCCAAATCTCTTTTCCTCAGAATTTTCTGGCTTGCTCAAGGTTCTCCCTCTGGTACTCACAGCCTGAACGAAAAGCTCTGCCCCCTCCTCTGTTCTTACCCACTTCTAGAAAACACTGCTTTGGAGTTGTTTTCACTTTGAAGTTTTCCAAGTTTGACACAAAGCACAGTTGCACCCTATTCAGCTCTCTATTCTCTTGCCATCTGCACTAATGGAGATCTCACTGAAATTCCTGGCATCATTTCTTCTGGTTCATTTAAACCAGGACTCCCTCCCGCACTTGCTTCTTCCGCTTTCCCAACACAAAGGTGCAGTGGGAGAAGGTATTTGTTTGCTTTTCTGCCGTCACCTCTAACAACGAATACAACATCACCACCTGCTTACCCAAGTCACAATCTTGTCCAGAGCATGGTGCAACTTTCATGCCCATCTCCTTTTGTTCCATGAAGTGTCTATGCACATTCACAGGTGCTGGGCACTGCCCAGGATGAAGCACTGCACTCTCTCTCTCTCTCCTTGGTCCAGGATTCTGATTTAACACTATGGCTCATTACAAACTGAAGCATCCCTACTAAGCAACAGGAGGAAAACCAGCCCAATTTACCTTAGAACTTTCATAACCTGGTGGCTGAGATGTGGTTGCAGTTACCTTTCTAGAGTCTGTTATCTTTTCACCTGTCATATAACCTGACGTTTCTGCAAACCCAGCTCTTATCCTGAGCACTGATCAGCACTGATCTCATCATCTAAACTTCACTGAGTCTCAGCACAGACTATTCAGAGGTACTGAGCTGCTATCCACTGAAAGCAAACTAGTCTATCCCCAGGAATGCTGTTTGCTTGTTATTATTTAGTCAAAAACATTATGTCTCAACTTACACATTGGGGGGTTTAAATCTGCTTCCGACTTTTTGCTCCTTACTCCACTTCAATACTTCATCATACCAAGTCAGCAACATTGCACAGAGGTAATAGGGGTCTAGACACATATTAGACCCCTCACAGATGTGTCTAATCACTCAACCACATTAGACAATATCCAACTCCCTTAAAAGTAATTGTGGCTCAGTGAATTTCATGCCTCATTTTCTTTTCCCACATACTATGCATTCAACTCTAAAAACTACATTTACCTAAGTTACTCCCTGGTTTTGTAAGCTATTCTATTGGTATTGCTCCCTAGACATCCTTCAGACAAAATATCGCAGCAACAGCTAACTTAGGTTGGTGAAAGGACTGTATTGAAGCTATCTGCAGTGGAAACCAAGATTTCTGCTGAATGACCTTTACTGAATTTTTCTTCCAATGAAAAGCTTCAATTTTTCAAGCATTTCAAAAGAAGTCTGAACATCTGTTCCCCCCCTCCACATTTCTACACAAAAGGACACAATTGTGCGCGTGTGGCATCCTGGGGTGTATCAGAATGGGGGTGTTTAGCAGATCGAGAGAGGTTGTCCTCCCCCTCTACTCTGCCCTAGTGAGATCACATCTGGAATATTGTGTCCAGTTCTAGGCCCCTTAGTTCAGGAAGGACAAGAGCTGCTGGAGGGAGTCCAGAGTAGAGCAACAAGGATGATGAAGGAAGTGGAGCACCTCCCTTATGAGGAAAGGCTGAGGGAGCTCGGTCTCTTTAGCTTGGAGAAGAGGAGACTGAGGGGTGACCTCATCAATGTCTATAAATATGTGAAGGGTGGGTGTCAGGAGGATGGAGCCACGCTCTTCTCAGTGTCATCTAACAAAAGGATAAGGGGCAATGGGTGCAAGCTGGAACATAGGAGATTACACATCAATAGGAGAAGGAACTGCTTCACAGTGAGGGTGACAGAGCACTGGAATGGGCTGCCCAGGGGGGTTGTGGAGTCTCCTTCTCTGGAGATGTTTAAAACCTGGACATGTTCCTGTATGACTTGATCTAGGTGATCCTGCTATGTCAGGGGGACTGGACTGGATGATCTTTCGAGGTTCCTTTCAATCCCTAATGTTCTGTGATTCCGTGATAACTCATAGATGTTATCATAATTTCCATAGATAGTTACCTGTTTTTAGAAGAACCACTATCTTTCTGTTTAGACATAAGAAACAATGGACAGGGTAGAAAGGTGGATTAAAAAAGCCTTCATAATATTGCCCATGGAGACTACATTCCATACTGACTCTAACTACTATTCCACTGGGTAGGGCACAGAGCACACAAGCACCTGTCCAAATGAAGTCAAACACGTAAAGATAGTGAGCAGATTTACTACGCAGGCAGTTTAAGTCAAGGCGATAGGATCCTTTTCCTAAGACTGGTTTACTGACTAAATTCCTAGATCATTTAGAACTGATTTAAAGAACAAATGAGCTATTTCATAATTTATCAGTTAGCACTTAAAGAAGGAAAAGCATCTCCTCCCCAAACTTCTCCATTCCTCCCAGCACTTCATCCGCTGTGCCTAATGAGAGCAACAAGAATGTCTTCATAGGATTTCCTGGAGAATTTAAGCTTTCTACAAAACAGATGCCATAGCCTACCGCCTTCTTGTCACAGCCCACACTCATCAAAGTCACAGCAAGAAACAGGTCAAAGCTCCATTCCTTGAGCTTTACAAGTTACCTGTTGTACTGCACCTCAAAACACAGAAGAACAGGGACCTCACTCCACTCAAGAAAGCAGAAGCCATACTCAGCATTTCTCTCATCTAACAATAAAGACAAAGGCACTTTAAACTGTCTATGAAAAGACCACAGGGGTTGCATTTCAGACTAAAGTAATTTACAAATGGAGCACAGATACTACAAGTTCATCAGTGCCTCACAATATCCAGGGCTGCAGAGTTTTTTTGCTAAGACCACACAACCATTAACCATTTTAGCAAAGCATAATAAAACCCAGACCATGCAGTCCCACAAAGGCCTCCCAGTGTTAACCAGTGCCATGATGCTTACCTTAATCCCTGAGGTAATGTCCTGGTTTGAATTAGAACAGGGCTGGCTACAGTCCAGCTCTCTGCAGCATTTAAACATCCACATAGCAAAGACTCAGCAATAAATAACCCTTTGATTTCAACATTGTGCTTTAGAGATTCTGGGTGCTATGAGAGACAGTGGGCAACCAGCAAGCCTGAACGAATCTGGGCTGTTGTAATTGTGTGCTGAGCTCTGAGGACCCTTGAGGACAGTGTTGGCAACTTGACTCCAGAGGGACGGCAGCCTGCTATTGACATCATCTGATCAAATATAACCCAAAAGACTAATAAAATGCATTTCAGCGGCACTTTCCCTGCTATTACTCTTAGAGGGGTTGCTACAGAGCTGCGTTTTAAATAACTCCTAGGAAAAAACAGAAATACTGTCTGCTTGAATTCTTTACAAGGTTCCTAAAAAGGGACCTTGGGGCACAGGGCTACAGACAGCACGGGGCACGACCTTCAAAAGACCAAAGCCCACAAATCCCGACTCTCCCAATCTAAGGTGCAGTGCTGTACTTATTCCCAAAGTCAGGATTGATGAACGAGTTAAGAACTTGAAAACTTATACAATGCTGCCTGCACTCTGTTACACAGAGAGGGATGAGGGCAATAGATTTCAAATTACCAGCTCTGTTAGCACATATCACCGTACTCGTGAACCTTACTGAACACTAATTAAGAACTGGCGTCGGACTAGAAATGTTCTGCTCTTCGGCGCAGCAGTGCGCCGACCCCTGCCAGGGCTGGACCATAAAGAATTTGATGCTGCTACATTTTAGGGGACCGCACGACGTGAGCTTTGGCAACCCTACACTCGCCTGCATTCAGAGACACCGAAACAAAGAAAAGGAAGCAGTATAGAACAGAAAGTTTCTGTTGAATTGGGATAGGACCAAAGATTACATTTTTTAAACAGAACAGTCAAAGTAATTTTGACAGATCTTCGGCTACTATAAATCTTTTAAAAGAAAAAAATCACCTCTAATTTCCCAGAACAATTAATATCACTTTAACATGATCTATTTCAGAAATTACACAGAAAATAAAGGTAGATAAGCAGGAGGTGAGAGAGCCAATGTAAAGGAAAGCATGAAAGCGTTTTTATGAGACATGCCATGCAAACTGCATCTCTTTTCTGTGACCCCTGGGAGCAGGCTGGGCAGACACACCTTCCCCTTGCTCCCAGCTCTCCTCTTGACCCACAGAGAGAATCAGATCAGTTGAAAACAAACTGGCAAGAAACCAACCACAGAGGAATATGCTTCCAACCAGACCATTGAGCTGGTCAAGATGAACTTATGGAGAGTACCAAGACGGGGGTAGCTGAAATCTTTTGTGGGTGCTGATGCTTCTTATTCTCATCCAGAATCACCTGAGCTAATCCTAATTCTGTCCTAGACATTCATGTCACTATTTCTCCATCATCCTTGGTAACTTAAAACACTTCCCGTTTCCTACTTCAACACACAGCCCTCGTGCTGCTTCTCCTTTGGTCAAGTTATCCTTGCCTCACTCCTTATCTCTTCTCTGCCATGGGACAGTGTGCAGTTGTGCTGTTATTAAGACCTCTTTACGAGAGCTTCCAAGCCCTTGCGGTGTGCTTGATAAAAGAAATACCCTGATAAGAGTATCTCAAAGCAAAGAGCCCCACTCAATCCTCCTTTCAAAATTACTTTCACTGCTGGTTCTTCGGTGCACTGCAACGTAGCGGCGTTTCGCTGTGTAACTTGGAAATCAGACACAAGGGCTACTCTGTTAGTAGTCCTACTGGAAAGCGGCTCCCTCCCACTTGTAGTAAATAGCCTCTGCACTGTCCTAAAAATAAGTGTAACGTCTCACTCACTGATTTTAAAAGCAATAGTCAATACTTAATATTTAATATGCTAAATACTTGTTCAAAGATGGGTCTAAGCAGCACACAGGCTTCAGTGTACCTCTTGGGACACAAAGATCTATTTCCTCTACCTTTCCACATTCTAAATCCCTGGTTACCCGCTACAGTGAATGACAGAGCTTATATTCGAAGAAGTAAGAATGAAGCTATAAACACTTCACATTTTTTTTTGACTCTGTCCTGATTCTTGTTTGACGAATGAGCTTAAAATTCCAACCACTGGGCTGTAAATCCACACCCAAACATTAATTTTCTTAGTCGTCACAAGAGTCCCACATCTAACCTCGCTTCATACTTAGTGATCGGTAAGACTCGAGAAAGGCTTTTCTGACCGACACGGTTTGAGGTGAGGCTTGGTATCTCCAGGCTCTTCACCACTTAACAGTGACAGATGAACCTATGTAACTCAAGGGAAGTCTTTGTTTTTGTAGGTGGGAAGAACTGGCAAAAGACACCAAGGAGGAAAAACCCTGCTATGACAGAGACGTGGCTTCCACAGCATCGTGATATTTGTTAACGCAATTTCACATCTTTCCCTTGCTACTACGAGTATAGAAGTTACTAGATGCTCTTTGTTGACTGATGGTTCTTAAACTGCTGCACAGAGCAACCCAGTGAAGACACACAATACATTAACACCAAATGGAAGAAGGCAAACAATTACAGCTTTACACAGGTAGCAGCACTTGTAGAAGTACCACAGCAAGCAGATCACGTAGCAGTCAAGGGACAGGATCACAGACTTTATTACCACATTCTGGACTACACCTTGCAGCTCTCCCTCCATTTACGTGCAAATGTCCTGAATCATAACCTCTTCCTGCATAAGGGGCAATGGGTACAAGCTGGAACATAGGAGGTTCCACATAAATATGAGAAGCAACTTCTTCCCAGTGAGGGTGACAGAGCACTGGAACAGGCTGCCCAGGGGGGTTGTGGAGTCTCCTTCACTGGAGAC
>JAOXOE010027106.1:0-19386 GCA_028565055.1 Phoeniculus purpureus
TCTAGCCCCAACCCCCTGCCAGGGGCAGCAACACCTCTCCCCAGAGCAGGGTGCTCTCAGCGCCCTCCCCACCCCGGCGACGACGCCGTAGCGGCGACCCGGCGGGAGCCGCCGCGGGAAGCTGGACCGGCGCGCCCCGCACCGCACCGCACCGCTCCGCAGTGGCCGGGGACGGAGGAGAGAGCGGGCGAGCAGCCACCGCGCACGGACACTGAACCGCGCCGTCCCCAGCACCTGGAGCCGCCACTCGCCCGCCAACTGCTCAGCGCTCCCCTCGTCGGTGCGGGAGGCGGAGAAGCGGCTTCTCTCAGCTCCACGCTTGGGCCGTCCCGGTGCCCTCCCGGCTGGGCGCGGGAAGAGGCAACGCCGGCGCCCCGCTTCGGCTCTTTTTTAGGGCTTTTTTTAACTAAAACTTCTTCTTTTTTTAAAAGTTTTAGAAGTTTTAGAAGTTTTTTCTTTTCATTACTTTTATTTTCACGACAGACTGACCCTTCCCCTCCCTTACTCTGCGTTCTCGGACTCACTCCTGACTTCATTTTCATTCAGCTTCCCTCAGCAGCAGTGTGGGCATCATGTCCTTCAACCCCACCATCATGCCACCTGCAAACAGCTCTGCCAACGGTACCGCGAGCGGAACCGAGGGCGGGAAGCCTCCCACCATCCCCACCGTCATGTTCATATTTGGTGTGGTGGGCAACCTCATAGCCATTGTGGTGCTCTGCAAGTCCAGAAAGGAGCAGAAGGAGACCACTTTCTACACACTAGTCTGCGGGCTGGCAGTCACCGATCTCTTGGGGACCTGCCTGGTGAGTCCGGTCACTATTGCCACGTACCTGCAGAACCGCTGGCCAGGAGGACCAGCTCTGTGTGAGTACAGCTCCTTCATCCTCCTCTTCTTTGGACTTTCCGGCCTCAGCATTATCTGTGCCATGTCAATAGAGAGGTACCTGGCCATCAACCATGCCTATTTCTACAATCATTATGTAGACAAGAAGCTGGCAGGACTCACACTCTTTGCCATCTATGCTTCCAACGTTCTGTTCTGTGCCCTGCCCAGCATGGGTCTTGGCAAATCTACCTTGCAGTACCCTTACACTTGGTGTTTCATAGACTGGCGAGCAAAGGAGGCCACCCATGCGGCATACTCCTATATGTATGCCGGCTTCAGCTCCTTTCTGATCCTGATCACCGTGATCTGCAACATCCTGGTGTGCGTGGCCCTCATTCGCATGCACCGCCAGTTCATGCGACGTACATCCTTGGGGACAGACACCACTTCCAGCCGTTTATCTGACTTTCGCAGACGCCGGAGCTTCCGTCGGATGGCTGGAGCAGAGATCCAGATGGTTATTCTGCTCATTGCCACTTCCCTGGTGGTGGTCATCTGCTCCATTCCTCTGGTGGTGAGTAACACTATGCAAACCTTCTTCTTTTCCATCAGTTGCACTGCTGAGTCTTTTCCCCTCCTGGTCTGTGCTTGTAGGACACACTCCTGCTTAGCTGCAAACTGTTGTAGTAACTTAGAGGCTGTTAGCAAACATGCCTGGTGAGAGAAGGTTGTGTTGATTTATGTTTACAAGAAAAGAAACACTCATCCCAAGTCCTGGCCTCCCTTTATTGGTTAAAGTAGAGCGCCAAAAATTCTCAATAATTTTTCCACTGTTCAACTGGGATCCACACAGCAAAACCCTTTCTGAGAGCTAAACACACTTTTAACTTCACTTCCAAAATTAATTTGTGATGAGTGAGGTTTGGGCCTGGCCTGCATTTCTGGGTGTTTATTATGTTTTAAAAATGTGCATGCTGTTGCTGGAGGGTTCAGTAGTCTTTAATGTGTGGAAGGAGGACAGAGCTCTGTTCACTTGGCACTAACAACACACAGAGCGCTTCATACTCATAACTTGAGCCAAGGTTCCCCTCATGTGGGATTCACCCACCATCTCTGGCTTGATCCCACACAAAGACTCCTCCAGCAGCTCCTTGCTGTGGGAGGACTAAACCTGGTGGAAACACCTATCAGTGTATTGCTCAGTTAAATGAGAGCTGGAGGGATCTGTCCCACTTTAACATCAGACTCAAATGTCAAACAACATTACCACTAACTATTTGCTAATTTTCTGAAATGGCTGATATAATTAGCGTCATTAAACTGAATTTGCAGGATCCATTTGCTTCTATTCCTCCACCTTATCTCTGAGGAAGACAAAAAAACCCAAAACAATCCACTAGATGAAGTCTCAGTTCTTGCTTGCCCCCATCATAATAAAGCTTGGCTAACTTCTCTCCTCCCCTGGCTCAGAAGCATTAAACAAATAGTTGGGTTGCCTTATTCACCACCTTCCAAAACAGTATCGGGAGCCAAGCAATGGCTGTCAGACATAAAGTGGTTTGGAAGGATTGTTTTAAGAGGGTTTATTGTTGGTAGAATGATCCTTCTGTCACAGAGGGGCTACAACGTGTGTCAAATACAGTTGGCCATCTGGGGAAAAAACAGCATATGCCACAGCAAGTTCAAAGAAGTACATGTGAACAGGACTTGAGAGGTCAGCAAGCCCATCCCCCCTGCTTCAGAGGAGCTCTAATAACAAGGGTCGGGCCAGTTTTGCCACATTACTAACATAAACAAGAGCCAGTGGAGTGTGGCTGTGCTGCAGCACGTTGGCTGTCACTGAAGACTGCTGCCGTCCTTTGGCACTGTCACTTTGCGTGGCATGGCCGAGCTCAGTGCTGTGTGCTCATTGCCTGATATCTGAAGGAAGCTGAGAGTTGCTGAGCAGTGTACAGGGTGTCTCCAGGAGGTGCATTAAATGGAGGAACCATGCACAATCTACCCTGCAGATCAGCTCCAAAAGCTTGCAGGGATAAGCTGACTTGCTGCACAGGCAGGTATCAGGTCATGGAGTGGCCAAAACCCTGACATTACCATGGCTTGCCAGGATCTAGTTTGATTAATCTAGTAGTAAAATGGCTAATTCACAAGAGTAATACTGCATTTTCAAATGAGATTATGGTAAATGTAGGTAATTGCTTCTTGGAATTAAATACAATGTCATAACATGATAGAGAGGATCAGCTGATGGGTTGTAGCAGTTTCAGAAAAAAAGAAAAAGCTTATCTCATGGAATACCTGGAGGACAGCTAAGAAGTGTGGATATAAAAAGCAAAATGAGATTGTTCTTATCCATTTGGGCCTAGGCACTCTTTTTTAATATACACTCTGTAAATAAAAATAAAGAAAAAGCAACAAAAACCAAAAAAGTAAAAAAAAATATTTGAGAGGAAAGGGTTACCAGAAGGGAGAGAGGATTATTGACAACCAAAATTAATGAACCTGGGTCGGGCAAGGCGTATTTTTATTTAAACGGTAGCTAGTGAAAAAAAGTGTTTATAGCAGAATGTATGTGAAGGTGCAGGTGATCGAGTTGTATAGCTCTCTCAGACCCTGGTTTCTCTGGTTATAAAGGTACAGTGTTACCTTGGAGTGTTCACTTAAGTTGTCTTTTCCCCTCTAAAGCAGCAGGTCTTTTCTGCATCAAAATGAGGTTAAATGCTGTCATTTCACTTAGATGGATGACTAAGAAAAAAGTAAACTTTCTTTACAACAACCACATACACACACATAATTACAGGGTCCAGTGTGGTTAAATTTCTTCATTGTTAAGCAGCTTCTATAAGTCATTTGCCTCCCCCTGGGGGCATAAGCTATAGCCATATATGCTTCTTTGTTTCATGATGCGCTGCAGTGCATGCCACTGTATCAAGCCCTTTGGTTGTGTATGGACTGGGGTTAGGAACTCAGAGATAAACTCAGAGAAGCAATACATTTATACTATAATCCTCCAGAAAGAGCTACTCACAGAGTTAGGTAACTATCACTACTAATATATATATATGACCTGGAGTAGTTTTAAGGAACCAGCAGCAAGCAAGAGGCTTATCTATAATGAACAGGACATCCTGGCAGTCACCAAAAACATGCAAATGGAAAGGTGGTGGCAGCAGCATGATTCAGGTGTGCACAGAAGGCGACTCTGTGAGGGAGGCTTTCTGATGAGCTGACTTCCCACTGATGATTTCAGCTGAATAAATCATCACTTAAGTCAAAAAGCAACTTCTGAGAGACATAAACCTCTAACATAACTTAGAATGAACACTTCCACAACATAAAACAGCAGAGGCAATCCAGTGGGCTTACATCTATCAGGGGTTGAAAAAAGTATTTTGACTCTTAAAATATTAAATAGCTCTGAAGTAATAAGCAAAGGCGGCTTGTCTTGATTTAAAAACTGGCTAAAGAAGAGCAAGCTGAGTCACAGAGAACAGCAGTTTTTAATAAAACTGCTCTAGCACTTAGTTTACAAGTAAGACTGTTAGTATCCTAATGATTTATTCATAAAATCAGCAAAATTGTACAGCGATGAGTGCTGTAACAAAATTAAGGGGATTGTCCAAAACACTGAATGAACCTGACAGAACTGAAGGATGATCAATTTTACCAGGAAAGAAAAGTTGAAGAAAAAAACATTAGTGAAAGGTAACGTTAAATATAACCTCATGTGTTCTTAATGTGCAGAAAGTAATGTGAAAGACGCAAAAATGTGACAGTAGTTTAAAAATTAAATGCAGAAAACACATTGCGTGCTGACTCCTGTCTGCACTCCACGCTGGTTAACTCATGTTTACAATACTGAGAGTTTTTAGAAGATAGAATTTGGTAGAGTTAAAAGTAGGGAATAAGTTAAATTAGGAAGGATTTTGCCAGGAATAGTGTAGAATATATCACTCAGCCATTAAAAACCTCCCAACGTATCAAGAGTAAACAGGCACACACTACACGAAGTCTATAATTCAGTCCAGCAGTCTGTCATACATGCTCTTAAGACTGATCTTTTTCTGATCCTGACCGTTGTTTATAAGTTACAGTCAAGCGGAACACAAAATGTGATGTTTCAGCGTATACATTTTGTTGGTTTCATGAAAAATCAGGAGTTTCTCACTTAATGTGTAATTGATTTAAAAGTTGCTTGGTGTAAACTTAAGTATCAGGGACTGTGAACAGCCAACGGTAGCAGATATGATTTGGAGCAATGGAGCAGCCCAAGACCTTGAAGGACAAAGGTTATTGGCTTGTACAGCGGAAGAACTTGTTCCTGCTTACTACCATATGTTTTTAAAAGGTATTCCGTCTGTATGTGGAGAGATTTTGAGGGCAGGTGGAAACTACAGAGACAATCACCAGTGTGACTGCAACTATAAAGGCACTTTATGGTAGTACTTCACAGGATTACGAACCATGGTTTGCATCAGTAGTTAGTAAAGAGGAAACAGCAGTGAACAGCACACAGGCCTCTGATCCTACAAGTACCTATCACTTGAGCATTAACTTAGCATACCTTGGAGCTCTGTGCTTCATAACACAGTTTTCAGTACTTTTAAGATACATCACCTAAATTTCACTGCGAAGGTATTTGATACACAACACTCCTTCTTTTGGGATCTGAGTTTTTCTAGTTTGCATCTTTCTTTAATTAGGATTTCAAATTGAAGCATCAGCTTAACTAGCTTGGTGGTGAATTCCACTTACTTGGCATTACTTAGAAGGTGCAAGGCAGTGTCCTTTATCACGATACCTCCTGCAGCACAAGAATTGTAGCCAAAACAGGATACAACCTCTCGCTCTTCTTGGAGATGATACATTAATAAAAGTTCACTCACCAGTATGTAGAAAAGTCATAAAACTGACATACCGAGGCTGATTAATTTTTACCTTACTGTGATTAAGATGTAATCCCAGCTATACGTCCGAACTCATAAACACATTTGATATTCTAACAAAAGACATGCAGCATTTCTGGGAAGGAGAGAGAGTCCGGAGTTTTCACTATATAGGTCAGTGTTACGAATCTTTCACCTGTGTGTGCTGCATATCTGTCAAAATGAAATAAAGCATACATGGATGACATAAAGCAAGCTGTGCTCTGCAGTTAGTGATTGTCCTTTTCAGACAGAGTCAGCACTTAAAGACATTTTTGTCTTTCTGTGCAGCCTGCCAGGCAGGCAGAGAAAGGTGAAATTTCATGTGCTGCTTATCAGAAGAACAATCCCACTATTAAATCACTCATGTGTTTAAAACAAAAAAAAAAAAAAATCACATCTACAAAGTTGGGACTGTGTACTCTTCAGCAATCTTCAAAGAGTGCCTTCTGGTTCTGTGATCTGGGTGAACTTATCAGCAAGCACCCCTCCCCGGCACACCTCTAATCTTGCCAGCAATTACTGTATTCAGTTGCAGGAGCTGCTGTGGGCTCCCACTCCTTCCGCACTGTGCTTTGAACTCCTGGCTCCTGGGGCATGTACCTGTCCAACGATCAACAGGTCAAACTCTAGGACCAGCATTTACACCTCTAGGGTGTTTTCCCCCTGCGTAAGGAAATCTCGGTACATAAAAAGGAGCGTTTGGAAAGCAGGGGTGTTGCCACAGGTTAACACCCTTGGGAAGGTCTGACCTTTCATACGCTTAAAAATTCGATCCTCTTACATTTGTACCTTCGCCCTCCTACCGTTCCGGAGGTGAATAAATCCCTCGCCCAGGTAGTCGCGTAGGAATTTCAGGAACAGATTTTGGCCAGTGCCACAGACCGTCACGCAAACTCCCTTCTCAGCCTTCCGGGCTTCGCGGCCGCGCCCGGGCTTAGGAGCTGCTGCCGCTCAAGGCAGCTTTTCGGGACGGAGCGGGTCGGTGTTGCCCCAGCCCCGCTCGCCAGCTACGGGCTTGGCTGCCCCGCGGCTGCTCGGTTTCCGCGCCGTGGCCCGCGGGACAGGAGGCGCGGGACGTCCGCGCCACCTCGCGGTAGGTTCGGGGAAGGCGCCTGGGAGCCTGCGGGAGGATCCACTTCGCTACCGGTGCCCCAAACCCCTAATCCAGAAAGCGGGGGTCGGCTTTAATTAAGGGCATTTTAAAGGAATCATTAACGACTATCAGACAGACTTCGGCTGTTATAAAACTCTGGCCTCTGGAAGGGCTGTATTTCCCTTTGCCGGTGACACGTGCAACCAGGTGGTGGTGGGTGGCATTGTACAGGAGGTCAATGCAAAGTAAACGCCGAGAAAAAAAACAAGTAAAATTTAAGAAAAGAAAAACTCATACAAATAAGTTCAGCATGGCATAGTCTTATAAGTATTTGAACAGTATGTTTGGTTTAACAGGTCAATAACTCCACTGTCAATATGACATCTGCAGTGTTAGAAATCGTGAGAATAACTAATGATGAAGCTGAAGTTTATTTATATTGCTGTATAAATTCATTATTTTCCCATATTTCCCATACTTATGGGTTTCGTTACCCATAAACCTCGAGAAAGAAAACACAGGCAAGTGATTAGACAGTTGGTTGGAGAGAGAGAGAGAGAGAGAGAGACTGTACATACAGGACATATGAAGAGGGACTTTCATTAATTTAAGCAGACTCCATTGATAGCTTTTAAGTATATTCAGTTTCCAAATGCTGTCAAGATGAATGCCTCCACACTGACCTGCTGCAGGAAAATTCCTCTAAGCAGAATTGTGAAACTTTTCACCAGACTTGAATGGCATCACATGCAAAACTTCTAGTGAAGATTAGTTAAGAGGGCTGTTCTAGTTTGGCTTGTTTGCCTCTTTGTGTATAAACTCCTGGCTAGGCACGACTAGATTAATTTCAAGAGTCAAGGATGAGATTTATATAATATTATTTATATAATAATAATTAAGGGATTTATTTTTACCTACCTCAAGGAATCTGAAGAGCACCTTCCATTATCAGTTCTTTCCATTGGCTTTCTTTGGCCTTCCTGTAATTGGACACTGCCTTTGGTCTTGCTAAAGTGGAGAACAGCTGTTTGAGACTGTTTAGCCTAGCAAACTCACATGATGCCATCCTCCTTAGTGACACTGGAAAGACAACAGGTAACTAAGAAGTGGACTGCACCTTACAGCAAACAAAAAGTTGAGGGTATGAAAACAATTCCAGTGACAACAGCTGTCAGCAAAATGCATTTATAAACTTGAAAATCAACAGCAATGGACTTGTTTCCAGATCTTGGTTTATAATCTGTGTTTCAGTTTGTTTAGAAACAATTACTAGATCTTTGCTACACAAACTGATTGTCCGAGAGACTGAGGGGTGACCCCACTAATGTTTATAAATATGGAAAGGGTGGGTGTCAGGAGGATGGAGCCAGGCTCTGCTCAGTGGCACCCAGTAATAGGACAAGGGACAACAGGTATGAGCTGGAACAGAGGAGGTTCCACATCAATATGAGAAGGAACTTCTTCACGGTGAGGGTGACAGAGCACTGGAAAGGGCTGCCCAGGGGGGTTGTGGAGTCTCCTTCTCTGGAGAAGTTTAAAACCCATCTGGACGTGTTCCTGTGTGACTTGGTCTAGGTGATCCTGCTGTGGCAGGGGGACTGGACTAGATAATTTTTGAGGTCTGTTCCAATCCCTAACATTCTGTGATTCTGTGATCTTTTTGCAGGTAATGTTACGACTCTGTGTATACTGAGGAAGCAGGACACAGGTCTACATTTCACTCCTGAATTCTATCAGGGAAAAAGAATTTTTAAAAACATCAGTGAGAAATTGGAGGTTCAAGGATTAATTATGAGGGGAAGGAGAGAGAAAGAACCACTCCTTTCCTCGTCTGTGATAAGGCAAACTTACAGCAGATCAATCCATCTGATTTTTTGACTGTTTCCAAAAATAAACTCACAGCTCCCAATCTGAGATGCCTGGCTTTCCTAGTCTCTTATCAAAGCTTGCAGTAGCAAATCTAGATTTCTTCCTGAAATGCAAACTTTGATTTCCTTATGTAATTGTTTAATTGCACCTTTCTCCTTGGGTAGGTCCGTGTCTTTGTGAACCAGTTGTACCAGCCAGAATCAGTGAAGGATGTGAAGCAAAACCCTGACCTGCAAGCCATCCGCATTGCTTCGGTAAACCCTATTTTGGATCCATGGATTTACATCCTCCTCCGCAAGACTGTGCTCAGCAAAGCCATCGAGAAGATCAAATGTCTCTTCTGCCGCATTGGAGGGGCTCGGAGGCAGCACTCAGCAGGCAATTTCAACTGTGCGGACGGTCGCAGGACCTCCTCCGCCATGTCAAGTCAGTCACCCTCCTTCATCTCTCGTGAGCTGAGAGAGATCAGCAGCACATCACAAACGCTGCTCTATCCTCTGGAGTTAAGTGAAAGCAGCATTGGGGGTCGTGTGCTGCTGCCAGGCCCCAGTGCCAACTTGGCACAGTCTGATACCACATCAGTAAGGACATTGCGTAGCTCAGAGACCTCGGACTCTTCACAGGGACCAGACTCTGAGAACGTCTTCCTTGTGAATGAAATTAGGTCTGCTGGCAGGGCCAGCTCTGCATCCAAAGGCAGCCCCCTCCAGGTCACCTTCCCAACTGAGACACTGAATTTATCAGAAAAGTGTATATAGACAGCCGTGAAAGGCATCAACCCTGGGGATACTTCCTGATATATTGGAAAAAACTGGTGCAATAGATAGGTGTTCTGCCTAGTCGAGGGGAGAAGGGTTCAGCTGTGCTCCAAAGGGCTATTTCTCTCTTGCTATGTGATGGGTACATTTCTTTTAGACTACTGAGGACTGTGGAAAAGACACTGCACTTGGGCCTTGCCATCTGAAATGCTACAAGACAGGTCTAATGGGACTGGAAGCATGAACTGCCTTGTCTTATTCCGGGACACAGGAGAGATACTGGGCCTCTGGAAACAGAAAGACCTATCACTTTCTTTTTTTTTCCCCTTTCCAAATCTGGTTGAACTGCATTTTCTCTCCCCATAGTTGCTTAGCTATCAAGAGTTTAAGCTTCTGGTACTTAGAGCTGAATGTCAGGCAGCTGCTAGGAACTGGACACAGCTCCTCTGAGAGCTGCCTGGGGTAGGATTTTAAAGTGTCTCACTAAAGCATGAAAATGTGAATTTTTACTGTTGTGGATATATACCAAGATTGAAAATATTTAAAAGTCTGTTCTTCTCTATGAGAAGGTTTTTTATTAATACAAGGTATATAGAAACAATTGCCAGCCTTCTCTTCCCTCAGTATTTCCTGCTGTTTAGATTTGTTGTCTATGCTGGATTCACAGCTGACGAGGTAATCCTCTAGCTGAGAATACATAAGCACTTTCTGAGTGAAATGGGAATACTTGCTATTGAAAAATACAACACATCCATTCAGTTAAGCATAGTTCTTTTCAGTATATGTACATACTAAAAAAGCCATATTTTATTTATGCGCTGAAAACGTTCCTCTGTATAACATACCCGCGTCTTTCTGAGTACTTTGGCCCACAGTCTGCACACACGTAGGCGCATTCAACATTGCCCATCAGAGTAGTCCCTCTGCTGCCAGAGAGGCTACTTACACGTAATGTTACAGGTGTACAGAAGTGCTTTCCATGAGGGCCTAAAACTTTCAAACCCTGGTTAATAGACTTAATATTCACTTTAGTTAAAGCATCACTGAAGTAATAAAGGTTTTTTTTTCATAACATTTATCATTTTACTTTAAATAGTAAATAGAATTTTATGTCTGTGTAATCTGATAATTCATCAAATAAACGTAAAAAAAAAACATGGAAGCAGAATCTTCATTTTAAAGTATAGAACCATATTCTGGTCTTGAACCCCTTCAAAATAATTTGTTCTGAGAGTTTTAATGGCAAATACATCACCAAAAACCAGCTGTTAACCACTGATGATAACAAGTTTTGTGTTTGATGTTATAAGGGTTAGATCTTGTGCCAGAATTACTGTTTATAGGAATAATTCTGTACAGGTATTTGGCGGATGTTTTGTCAAATACTAAGCATGCTGTGCTGCTTAAAGTGTTTTCATGTGAATGCTTTATTGTAATTAAAATCTTGAGCCTTATGTTTATATGTTTAAGCAGTTGTACTGACCAAAGTAATTTTGGAAATCATAATTAAATGGAACTGTTCTGCTTAATCTCAGATGTTTACATGAGTCTGCCATTCAGTGCCAACTCCTCACCTTAAAAAGCCTCCCATCTTGGAACACTTCGCATCAAGCCACTGTCAAAACACGCTTTGTCCTGTAAGTTCCCGAAACTTAAACTACACCAAAATACCACAGCATGATCAGCAGCAGCAAGAGGCAGCCACCTTCAGAATTGTCCCCAGGAGCACTGACTTTGAGACCTGATAATTATTCTGCAAACAAACAAAACATCAAAAGATATTTTCCTTTAACAGCAGAGCAGTTGAGCTTATTTGCCTTGATACGGGTAAAGATTTAGCTTTTACTTTTTACAGTATTTGCAGCAGAAGCCCCTTTTCCAGTTGAGCTGGAGAACGGTATTACACAAGTTCCTACTGCAGCTACAGATAAACTCTTTGCAATTAACTGCAGTCTGTTGCATACTAGTGACCAACAAATAGAATACACTCATTGCAATTCCCAAGACAGGAAATTGTACCTGGCAGAAGGTGAAACTGCCACCTACAGATACACTGCCTGTACCAATATTGGACCACACCTTTCCAGCTGTCCTGAAGCAGCACACACACTTATTGGTACTGTATGCAATGGCAGAATTAAATACCAACAGTACAAGTATTTAAACAAGCAAGAGCTTACTATTTTTAACCGGGTTTTATTTTATTGTTAATGTTATTTTAATACTATTATTTTTTATCATTACTGATGAGAAATACATGTGCTAAGGAAGAGCTTTAAGCAAGCAGAGAACCAACGTAATTGGTTCTGTGACCTTCTAGCTTCCTTCAGCAAACATGAACAGTAAGCCTGAGGTGTTCCTCCTGCCCGTAGCCTTGCTGTGTGTTAGTAGTAGACTGAGCTCACAGCACACATCATTAACATGTAATTTGCTCAGTAATGAATTCAAGGATTCCCAATCAATCCACAGATCACAAAGTCTCATGGGCAATACTGGAACTGCCTGTCACAACTCGATGGCAGTACACAAAGACAAAACGGGAGCACATCTAATGCCTAGCTGCAAGCACAGATGGAAGTCCAGAAGTAGCCTGGCTAAAAGGACCAGGCAAGCAGGCCCTTTATAAGGGAAAGATTAATTTGCCCCAGGGAAATTAAAAGGTTATTTTCCTACAGGTATTATGAGTAGTCTCCATTCAAGGGCGCTTTCCTTTTCACATATAGTATCTCTCCTCCACTCCCAGACCTTGGAGATTCATATGCCCCTGAAACAGCCTTTCATATCTGCATCCACCTTCTCCAGTCCTCTGTATTGACAGAAAATACACTAATTTGCCATTTAAAAATTTCCCACACCATAATGGTATCTCTTTGGCTCCATCATGCTCTGACTGGCAGTCCTGATCCCGCATTTAGAATCACAGAATCATAGAATCATCAGGGATTGGAAAGGGACCTCGAAAGATCATCTAGTCCAATCCCCCTGTCATGGGCAGGGACATCCCACCCTACCTCAGGCTGGCCAGAGTTTCATCCAGCCCAGCCTTAAACATCTCCAGGGATGGGGCCTCAACCACCTCCCTGGGCAACCCATTCCAGGCTCTCACCACTGTCATGCCAAAGAACTTCCTCCTCCTCACATCCAGTCTAAATCTATCCAGCTCCAGCTTTGCTCCATTCCCCCTAGTTCTGTCGCTACCTGATATCCTAAAAAGTCCCTCCCCAGCTCTTCTGTAGGCCCCCTACAGATACTGGAAGGCCACAAGGAGGTCACCTCGGAGCCTCCTCTTCTCTACACTGAACAGCCTCAACTCTGTCAGTCTGTCCTCATAGGAGAGCTGCTCCAGCCCACTGATCATCCTCGTGGCCCTCCTCTGCACATGCTCCAGCATGTCCACATCCTTCTTGGAATAAGGGCTCCAGAACTGGATGCAGTACTCCAGGTGGGGTCTCACCAGAGCCGAGTAGAGGGGGAGAATCACCTCCCTCGACCTGCTGGCCACACTATTAAATGGAGTGGCCCCAATAGAGAACAACAGTTGTGACATGTCTATTGATGCAAATTCAGAGATACAAGAAAGGGACTTTCCAGAGCATTTTGCTATGAGCAGGAGAAATGTTGCTCTCTGCAATGTCAATTGGAAAGAGATGACTGACTGCAAGAGGAAGGGGATGACAAGCAGACCAGGGCATAGATGCTAGCTCCAAGCACAGGTTGGACATTGGTCTTCATGGATATCACCCTGCTCCTAGAGCAAACATAAAAGACTTTGCCTGTTTTCCTGTAGGGACAAACCTGAGAGGCCCTTTCACAGATGTCTTGATACTGCAGCTGCTCTGTGCTTGCACATATGATGCAGTGTGACTCTTAATGAATAAGCAAGATCCATGGCCCAGTGGTCATACAGACCCTTAACTGTTCTTGCACTAGTTCTCTATCTTGCTGGTGAACCAGCTTAGCCTGTCTTCTGTGGCCCTCATCAAGAGAGCTTCGGATGTTTCATAGTGGTCCCCTGTGACAGTGTGCACTGCACTTCCAAATGACTACTGGGTCCCTGCAAATATGAACACTGGAATAGTCCCCCCATAATCATGCCCCGTATGTCTCCCCTGGGAACACAGAGAAGGAACGTAAGGCACAGGGAGCAAAATGTTCTTTCAGCATGACTGCATTCTACTTCATTCCTTCCGATAACATGCTTGACCTCTTCTGTTTTATAACTTCTACAGCCCTATGCCTCCTCAACCTGTCTTGATGGGCTCTGGATGTCTCACATTGTCATGGATATTAATTGCAATTACACTCATGACCTCAACATCTACTGTCTCATTTCTGCCATTCAGGTGTAATACTTTGTCATTTAAATTAAAGGACTTTTTCCTGGTTTTTCCCTTAGAAAGGCAACAGGGAAGTTAAGCAGGTTGGTGAGGTTGTCAAACAAATGTCCTTTCAACTCAGGAGTTGACCTGTCATTTGACAGACAGGTGGTCACAGTAGAAGTTCAATTACTTTAAAATATTCAAAAATTCTATTCTGGGGCTACAGTTTAGGAAGAAAATAATCACACCGTATGGACAAAAGTTTGACGTTCGCCCTGCATTTTGAACTGATTAACCAAAGCAGGTTTCATTGCCTTTTGTCGTGGGACCTACATAGCTGAAATTAAGCACATGCTGATGTGTTTTTCTGGGTGGAGTCACAGAATCACAGAATCACAGAACTGTAGAGATTGGAAGGGACCTCAAAAGATCAGAGCACCCAGCACCTTGCAGCACCCAGCACTACCTGAAATACACGTAACAGGACATATTTCTGAAGTTCAGTCCATGTGTTTTTTTCCCATCTACTGCACTTGTTAACTACATTGCCAGGTAGCATTTGAATTAAAAAAAAAAAAAGAAGAAAAGGAAAGCTTTCTTGTCATGTGTTACCACAGACACACAGGAACAACAAACACTCCCAGATCAGTTTTCATGAATAGGGGTCACAAGACAGACACAAGTCATATGAAATGCTTACATTCACACTGTTACTTCCACAGCAAGGTCACTTAGTGTTGTCCAACCTTAGAGAGGGTCTGCCTGTGTGTACCCCCCAAAGAAACATTCTCAGTGATCTCTCCCAGAAGTTTCACAACAAGGTTCACCGGATGCTAGGGCTCAACCCTTGGACTGTTAGTGTTGTTTGCTTTGTTCTGTCACTCGTACGCCTCAGCTGACACATTTCTAAAAATGGTGGTGCCAGGATTTACCAACTTCTGCAAATTTTCTGCCAGTTGAAAAGCCTCTAAATTCACATGGCCTAAACAGCAGAAGAAGCAGCTCTGTAATTTCTCTGACAGATAAAAGCATTTTCCTTATGAGCTTTAGAGCTCACCGTAGCAAATCACAAAAAAGAGGACAAGCATCAACTAAGACTGCAATGGGAAATTGATAAAACTATATAATTCTATATTGGAATCATATAATTCTATTTATTTAATGCCCTGACTCTGCTTCTGAAAGCAGTAGGTATTTGATATGTTGGTGGACCTGTTACTGCATTTTGAAAAGTCATTTGCCCCAGTGAAATGTGAGTACAAAACACTGTTGCCTGTCTTTGAACTCTTTTAGGCTGTAGGAGGTGTAAAGCAATGGAGAATCTCTCAGATGTTCATCAAGTCATAAATGTGCATCTGAAGGGAGAAATCAGCCATATTTTTAGCTCAGTCATGACAAAAATTATTTGTAGTCCATCAAACACAAAGATACCATGATGACACTAATTTGCAAACCATGGATATCTGGGAGACAAATTCTGGTCACATTTGGCTGTACTTGCGCCCACTTCTTATTCTCTTCCCTGGACAGCTGTTAACATCTGCCGCCAGAGGTAGGGACCAGGGTGAGGAAGGTCTTTATCCTTAGTGGGAGTAAGTTTTCTTAGACGAAGGGAAACTGTCCCTACCTGTGTATGTTTTCTTCCAGCTTTTTCACCTTCCACTCATCCTCTTCTGACTGTCTCCTTCTGGCTTCTTCTTCTTCTGCAGAGCCAGCAGGAATTCCTTGTAGCAGCCATTTTTCCCGAAGAGCTTTTGACTGTAAGGTAAAAAAACCCCAAACCTTAGGAACAGACTGAGCAAAAATCATGTGACGATTGATAAAGAGCTACCTCTGCTGCTTTTGAGTACTAACTTGTTCCTATTGAATTTCTGATTAGTGCTTTAGACATTTGATTCCAGCCAATCCATCACAAGTTTAATCAGATTTAGGAATGCCAGCATTACAGTATATACTTTATTTACCACCAGTGTCTTCATATGAACTTATTTTTAATTCCTAATAAAAGCAAGACTTTAAAGGATGTAAATTAGCCTGTTCTGTAAGAAACAAAATCTTTGGAAAAAGCGTTGTGGATCTGCTGTGGATGATATATCATGGATGAAGATAACTGCATGTCCAGCAGGAGTAGGGAGGTGATTGTCCCCCTGTACTCAGCACTGGTGAGGCAGCACCTTGGGTACTGTGTCCAGTTTTGGGCGTCTCAGTACAAGGGAGGCATCTTGCTGCTGGAGTGAGTGCAGAGTGGGGCAACAAAGCTGGGGAAGGGCCTAGAGAATAATTCTTATGAGAAGAGATTGAGAGAGTTGAGACTGTTTAGTTTGTTGAAGAGGAGGCTTAGGGGAGACCTCATCGCTGTCTACAATTATCTGAAAGAAGAGAGTGGTCAGGCACTGGAATGGGCTGCCCAGGGTTGGGGTTGAGTCACCATCCCTGGATGAGTTTCAAAGATGCTTAGATGTGATGTTGGGGGATCTGGTTTAGGGGTGAACTTGTAAAGAAAGGTTGATGGTTGGACTTGATAATCCTAAGGTTCTTTTCCAACCTGAATGATTCTGTGATTCTGTTCCTTCATCAAACAGGCACTAATTAGGAAATCATTGCTTAAAAGAAATTTTATTCCAGAGGCTGCCCAAATGTGCAGTATCAGACTTTTCAACGCCATCTTTGCTGCTGGAATGGAATCTGACTCTGCTAACTATAGAAAAAGAGAAGAAATTCGCCACCAAGAAAAGGCTTCAAACTCAGCCCAAAATAGAAAGATTTTTTGCATGACAGACAAGACATACTTGTTAGTTTTTGGGTGTATATATAGACAGTGTATGTACGCACAAACTAGTCCTGTGACTCCACAGCCTGTTTGACAGGCAATTAGATTTTAATAAGGCAGCAGACAGAAAGCAATACAAAACATACAAGTGAATTTGACTTTATAAATCACTCCAGCTTTCACTGACTTTAACTGTGCACTGCACTAGAAGAGCTATAGAATCAAAGAATAGAATCATAGAATGACATAAGCGACCTGTCCAGACACAGCTTTATTCATGGACTCCAAGGCATTAGTTCACAAAACATCATGGATGGCTACCTGCATTCACAGTTTCTGCAGTTTGCCGCTCCTTGTTCTGTCACTGCCATCTACTAGTGCTTCCCTGGATATGTTCACGTGCAACTCGGTCTAGGTGATCCTGCTGTGTCAGGGGGATTGGACTGGATGATCTTTCGAGGTCCCTTCCAATCCCTAATGACTCTATGATTCCTGTAGCATTTCATGGACTGGTAGTGAGACTTCTCCATGGGTCCTTCGCTTTACTTTTCAGCCCAACTGATTACTGCCCAGTTCTACCAGGTCATTCAGACCAACTGCGCTATTGCAACGCTCCCTCAGCAGCAGACTCCCAAGTCATCACATGTAGCAAGGGAGTGAGAGAGTCAAAGACGGATTTACAGGTCCTGATGTGCTAAGCATTTAACAGCCTGTGCTTCGGCATTTAAGAAGTCTCAGTAGCACAACTCAGTGGGCACCTGATGGGCTAGATCCAGTGCAAAGTACTTGTGAAGGCTGATTGCTTTTTAGAAGATGGCTGTCTTCTCTGTAAAAAGAAATGTGGCCAGTTGCGTTAAGAACTGTGCTGTTACATGTGTCATGTTCAGCCATGGTCTTAAAATCTTAACCGATACTCAGTTGTAGTACCTAAAAAACAAACTCACATGACACAGCCAGCCTCTTGTGTTTTAAGTCTGGTCTAGATAGAGCTCCAGCAGTCAAAAAGTCAAAAGCCTTTGGCAAAGTGTTGCTTGGACAGCTCTGAAGATACCCACCTAAGAGACACTCCTCATTGCTACAAGAGGACAGATAAATTCCAGTCTTTCTCCAATGTGCTTTTACAGACTCTCCATGTTATTAGTCAGTGCCTTTAATACAATGGCTGTGGAGCAAAAATAAGGTATTTTGTGAAGCTTTTGTTTTGCTCTTTACTTATGTGAGACATTTAATCTGCTAAATCACATTATTTCTTTATCCCAGAAGTCTCTTTGCTTGACCTATTAATAGCAAGAATTTGAAACTGGAAAGCCTCAATAGGATTTTTTAGAAGACATACTTAGAGACAGGAATGCTATGGTTTGCTAAAAATTCCCCCTCTTGGGTGAAATGTCAGCACGTTTTATCTAAAACAAGAAAGCTGGCAGCTTTGATGTTTCTGGCTCTCTTTTTTAAGACAAAAATTAAGGCATTTATTAAGCACTACACAGAGGAACACAGACATGAAGACTGAGAAATTAAAACATTTATAAGAAGCATTTCTTAAAATTCAGAGCATCTATTTGCCAAGTTGTTGAGGTTACATATATTTATACACCCACTTCAAATACAATGGGCAAGCAGGCAGGCACAGGGCACGAGAACACACACTGTCTTGCTGTCTGGGAAATATTTATTCCCCTGCCAGATAATGGCATAGTGATGAGGCAGTGGGTAGGGGTGGAAGAATCTCTCACCTGCTTTAAGCAAACATTTCTGAGGGCATTTTCATCAGAAACCACACGTGATGAAATCAAAGATGAGCACAAGAGGGATGTGGTGACAGAGCTGTGCTCAGCACTTTGGCACAGCAACTGAGTACAAGACAGTCCAGTGAGGTAGCCAGCATTAAGACAGTCCAGCCAGACGTAAACCAGAGCCAGATGTGGCTTGGAAACAAAAGACAGCTTACTGCCATCCGTCCTGCACAGCTACAGTATTTGGGTTACACGTCTTGAAAAAATCTTATCCCAGGAATAATAGGAGGTGTCTTTCAAAGCTGCTGAAAAAGGAATGCTTGCAAGTATATAGAGTCCAAAGACAGGGATCTGTACGAGTTATTCCTGCTTACAGTGTTGCACATTCTCTTTACTTAACAGTGTGATTAAAACAGCCACAAGCAACTATTTCAACATTGCTCCTTCTGCACTGTCTGTTACAAATCTTAACTCTCTGATGTATGTTGAAACTTATTTATGCACCAAAGATATGTTGTATGATTAGGTACTATAAAAGCAATAGAGGGCTTCAGGGGTGGCCAGATTTACTATTGTACAACCTCAGGTAGTAAAAACACAGGTATTTGTACAGCTCATTCCAGAACTGGAATGTGAACGTATGTGCTGTACTTCTAGAAGGCATCACTTTACTGGTACAGAAAGAGCTGTGCTAGGTGCAATTTGGTGTAAGAACTCCTCCATTTACTTCAATAGCACAGTTTCTTCAGGGCAAAAAACTTCAGCAGAAATTAGTCATTAAAGTCTCTCTGTTATTGAAGTGTAAAAGGCACCAGGCTTAAAACACTCTAAGTCTCCACTGGTCTCAGTGGTTCTTCTGCACATGCATGAGATTGCAGAGATAACAGGCAGCTCCACATTTGTTTTATTCCTAGGAAAGGGAAAGCATAGGAAAGCAGAGTGACTTTTCTACTATGCAAAAAACTTAAAAAAAAAAGAGTGACAACTCTATGAACAGACTACTGTGAGGACAGAAATAAATGTATTGTACTGGACATGTCATAAAGAAATTGTGCCACATGTTTGAATGTAGTAGACACAGTGATGG
>JAOXOE010027107.1:0-19384 GCA_028565055.1 Phoeniculus purpureus
GCCCTGCGCTCTCGCGGGAGCTGCGCCGGCGCCGCGCGTCTGCGTGCGCGGCCGCGGCGGAGCCAATAAACTTTGGTACTGAAAAAGCGAGAAAAGGGGAAGGAGCAGGGTCGTCGTTCTGAGGCTGCTCGGGGTGCGTGAGCCAGCCAGCGGGCTGCTCTCTCGCTCGCTCGCTCGCTCACTCACTCACTCACTGACTGACTGACTGACTGACTGACTGTCCGCCCGCCCGCCAGCCCGGGGCCGCTGCAGCAGGCGAGGGCGGACGTGCTGCTCCAGCCTCCGCCGGGCTGTGCTCGGCCTTGGCTGCAGTCGCCCTCCGCGGGAGCAGCTGCTGCGCCGCCGCCCGCCGCTCTCGGGACCGCTTGTGAGTATCGGGGGGGCGGCCGCGGCGGGCAGCGCTGCCCGAGGCGGGGCGGCCGTGAGGCGCCTGCTGGGGGCACTGAGGCAGCGGGGAGAGTGACAGGTGTCAGCCTCTGCGCTCCCCTGTCCGCCGAGGGGGCGGTCGGGCCGGGACAAGCCCCGCGGCTCTGGCTGCGGGACGGGAGGCGCCCGGAGGCGCTGGGCTGGGCGCCGCTTGACAGCTCCTCCGGCCCCCTCCGAACTCGCCGGGGCTCATGTAAGCGCGAGTGGCGTGCGGCGCTGCCTGCGGGCCGTGTCCACCGGGGGCCGCGTCCCGTCGGGGCCGCGCTGACCCGCGCCTGTGCGTGTGTTCCCTCCCGGCAGGGCTCGTCTCTGCCCCGCCGAGGGGCGGCTCCTGGCGAGGGGGCAGCGCGGGGTACCCGGCCGCAGCCATGCCGAGCGGTAAGGAGACGCGACTGCTGCACCTCGGAGAGATGGAGAAGCTGGACAAAACTCTCTTCAGGCTGGAGCAAGGTGGGTCGGGGTCGTCCTCTTCGTCAGGGAGCTGGGCGAGAGTGGCACCGCTGCGAGCTCGCTGGCTGCTTCTTCGGCCAGCAGTGGACAGAGAGCTCAGCCTTGGAGGGTGTTGGGTTATTGGCTTCTTTTGGGAGGTGTGTGGGGTTTTTTTCCTCCTTGTTTTAATATGACACGACGTCTGATATTCCTGCTTCCACTGCAGAGTTCTGTGGGCTCCAGTCTGACCCATAAAACTCTGGGGAACCTTCAGCTGCTGTGGGAATGAAATGTAAAGCAGGACCGTCCGGACCTCTGCTTTTACAGCCTGTACTTCAGCGGTCTGAAAAAGGCCTTGTAAATCAAACTCTCCAGTACTTTATCTGTGATGTGTTATGCAGTACCCCGTCCATAACGTTAGAATTTTGTAATACATCAGTAGAATTAGGAATTTGCAAAGCCTGAGGTAACGTTTAAAAATAAGGGATCTTTAGCTCTTCCTAAGTTTTATCTTGCCTGTTGGATTTCTTACAGCTGTGCTGTGCTCATGTTCTGGCTCCACACTTTGACGCACTTGGCGTTATTTCTCTCTGAAAGTATTTTTAAGTCTACATGAAGAACACCTGACACCCCACTAATTTGTCCACTGTTATGCTGGTCAGCAAACTCAGACTCTGAGACTAAAGCTACTGTCTTTAGAAATCATTTTGCACGGTGAAGCAGTTTTTATTATTCACTAAATGTTTTGTGTTTTTACTTTGTTACTGTTCTAGGACCTAATGAGAAAGCGGTTTAGTGGAAGAACAAAACTTTGGTTCTTGAGAAAAAGAATTCTCTTTACTGGTTTTGAAATTTTCTGGCAGTCTCATCAAAGAATATGTCAGCAATGAAGAAGTGAAGTTGACTCTAACTTCCATTTTTAACTCCATTGTGCCTCCAGTTGGATAAATCTTGTTGGAAGGAGTTGCGCAGCAGTGCGTGGCTACCAGACCTTCAGAGTGCCTCTGCCTGTAGCAGTCTCTGAGAAAGCACACCTGCTTTTGAGCACAGCATTCCTGGTGTCAGTGTAACTGCTACAGGAAATAAGATATCAATGGTATATATCCCTGTGCTCTAATTATAGTAATTACCATAGTAAAATGTCAGAACAGTGCTGGAGAGAGTGTGCTTCACCTTCCAAAAGCTACTCTTTTCATGTAAGATACTTCTTTCTGTTTTTAATCAAATGAGCTTCATTCTACCCGACAGATACTAAGATCCTAAAACTTCTGCCTAACGTGGTAGTTTTTGGTGTAGTGGTGATTCTGTTAGTGAAAGAAACTGCAAGCTTAGTAAGACTGAGATTTAAGTGTATTCAGGCATTAAATTCAGCTCCTAGAAGCCCTCTGGTTCTACTTAATAACCAAGTGACTTTTTTTTGCAACTCAGGATAATGGAACTTGAAATCATTCAGGGTGATTTTTACACTTTATAATTCCTTATCTGTTTTGTTATGACTTTTTTCACACATAGTAGGGTCTTTGTTACTCCCAATTTTGTAGGCTGCTAGGATGATTAAGTCTTTTACTTACAATTAGTTACATGACTTCCACACACTTTAGTCAAAGCTACTGTGCAAGCACTTACACCTGTTTTAGTCGCTTGAAAGCAGCTTGTCATTAGCCCTGCATGCGATGGTGGCCTTCGTACGTGCCAGGGGAAACGTATGTTGAGACCTGCTGTCCAAACTCAGCCTCTTCACGTCCAACGGAACAGGCCACAGTATGGTGTCAGGTCTCGATATTTTAACTTATCCATGGTGATGAGAACAACGTTATCTCATACTAGTGAGAGATCCTAGTGAGATCTCATTTAGACTAGCAGTCTAAATACGGCTCTTTCGACGTGTTTGGTGTGATGCACACCAAACTCCCCTTGGTTTGTTGAGCTATGGATGTTTAGCAGTTTGTGTGTTGTGCATCACACACGAATATGTAACGCGTCACAATTAAAAGCATTAAAACTGAGCGCTGTTTAATGGCCTGCCTGTGAAGATCAGAGGGGCTTTAGAAGGGTGTTCTGTTTTGAAATGTGTGGTAATTTTTTTGATGGGCTTGGTGAACCCAGATGCTTTAATATATTCTCCATAATGTGCATTATTCTAATGTGCATTTGAATCATAGAATCATTGGGGATTGGGAGGGACCCCGAAAGATCATCTAGTCCAATCCCCCTGCCACAGCAGGATCACTTCACTGAAATTGTGTGTTGTTGATCACTGCTTCTTGCTGTATTTTAAGACCTTTCAATATAGCGAAGAAGAAACTGGAAGAGAGATTAATGGTGCATGTAGGTGCACATGGTCCTTTGCCTTTAAAGTGTGCGGAGAGTAATGTTAGGAAATTCGGAAGAGGCGATGCTGTGAAAACATACCGTTCTGCCAAAACCCTCGGCAGATGTGTTGGCTCCCTTTGTCCTTATCATGGTACCAGAGAATCTTTTGTAATCACGGGATAGAAACACCTAGTCCTCCTGATAAAGCGATTTAATCTCTTCTTGAGGTTTTGAACTGCAGTTCCGATTGGGTCCGACTCTTCAAGGCAAGCCTGTGACTGTGTACACCAATTATCCAGCTTCTGGAGAAGTTTTTGATCGCAACAAGTTCAGGACATTGTTGTGGCACAATCCCGCAGGAAAAGAAGATGACTCTGACAAATACTGCAAGCTGGATCTCCAAATTTCTGGGTCGTACCAATACTATTTCAGTCTTGGGTAAGTGCAGTTCCATACCCACTGCCAAACGCAGTCTGCTCTCTGGGTTTGTGTCTCAACATGAAGAAGCTGCTGTTGGGAATGAAAAGATTTGTTCTGTGTTTACCAATGAGTTTGGTTTCTTCCTAGGAGTGAAAAAAGTGGTGGAGGTTACATAGTTGTGGATCCCATTTTGCATGTGGGAGCTGATGATCACGTGCTGCCTTTGGACTGTGTTACGCTCCAGACATTCCTCGCTAAGTGCATGGGACCGTTTCATGAGTGGGAAGATAGACTTAAAGTTGCAAGAGAAACAGGTAATGCCAGCGCACGCGTTAAACGATGTGTGTTCCTGTCGCGGTTAAAACCCGAAGTTACACTGAAGAGCCTCAGCGTGAACAGTTGTGAATGTAGTAGGAGGAATTTAGTCTACAGTTAACAGATTAAGTCAGTGAAATGATTCAGATACTAGCGGAGGTGCAAAAGTCAGGGATTTCTTAACATGGGAAAACATTTTCTCTGACTTCAGCTAGACCTGGAAGCCTGTACAACCGATAGGGTGATTTGTCTGCATCTTTTTTGAATTTAATCCTTTTTAAAGCTTATGTAGAAGTTCTAAGGGAAGTTTCAGCTTAATTTACACTGGTTATTCCAATCCCCAGCTTTAAGTGTGTGTTACGGCTGTTGCTTAATATGCTGCCTTCAGTGAACTGTGACTGAAATGTGTTTTTCTTATTAAATAAATGGTTTCTCATTACGTAGGTTACAACATGATTCATTTCACACCACTGCAGAAGCTTGGACTGTCTAGATCATGTTATTCATTGGCTGATCAGTTAGAAGTCAATCCTGAATTTTCAAGCCATGGTAAAAAGTGCACTTGGAGTGACATAGGAGCTCTTGTGGAAAAGCTGAAAAATGAATGGAATATGCTCTGTGTCACGGATGTGGTCTACAATCATACTGGTATGACTTTTGTGTGCGTTCGTAACCAGATTGGTCCTGCGGTTATGGTCCATTAATAAACACGGTTGTATTCTTTTAAAGGGTGTAGATCTAGGGTGGGGTGTCCCTGCGCATGGCAGGAGGATTGGACTAGATGATCTTTCGAGGTCCCTTCCAATCCCTAATGATTCCATGATTCTAAGTAACTGCTCTGATTTGCATCTAACATGCAGACAAGAAACAGAATAGGGGCAAGAAGGTAAGATTAAACGGTGGGGGACGCTTTCCACTCAGTCTTGGGGGGGAAAGCTAAAACCATGGGTAGCTTTGTGTTGAGGTGTTTTGGCTTTTTAAGCATAGATAGAGCAATGCAGTGAAGGCTTTACTGAATTGCTTAAGGGACAGTGGGTTTTCTTTGTAAGATCTGACAAGATTTAAGTTATAGTTGTCAATAACTAGTGGTTTTGTGGATTATTTGGATGCAAGCTGAATTTATGTTTATAATGCAGTATTTGTTTTGTTTTATGCTGTTTATGCTAAAGATCACAGTGGATAGCATGTGGATAGCAGAGAGTAGAGCAGTTGCTAATGTGACGGTTCTTTAAGGCTTGAAAAGCAAGCAGTAACTGCAAATAACTGTGATCTTCCAGCGTTGTTTGCTCTGATTCTTTGGTGCTCCCTGTCGCCAAACATTTCTGCCCAATCACTCCGCAGGGCAGTTCGGGCCCTCTTGTTTGTGTTATCTGTTTGCTGAAGAGTTGCTAAATATAGTTGTTGGTCATGTGACTGAGGAGAGGAGGCTGCGAAACAGTCTCCCAAGTTTGGATAAAAAGTTTTAGCTTGCACTTTACTGCTAGATGTCCAGTTTCTCTCACATGCCCGAGACAGTGTCATCTTTTACTGTCTACATTTGTGCACTGCAAGGAGACGGGTGTTTCTGCCTGTAAAAACAGACTCTAATAGTCAGACTAGAGAATGAAGTTGAGAAGAAAGTCGTCACGTTATGTGGCTGCACTGCTGGAAGGGCTTTTTCATGTTAACATTCAGAGTTCAAAATAATCTTCGCAGGGCTGGATGACACTTACACCATGGTGACAGAATGTTTGGAAGTGTCGTCTAACGAGGTAGAAATATTTGGATGACTGTGGTCCTGACTTGTACCACTAAGTGAAGTATATTTGAGGTTTTTCCTGCTCCCAGACTTTTAAACTAGTTTGGGGTTTTTTCTGCCTCTTTGTTTATAATGGAATCATCTTGATTTACAGCTGACTCCAAACACTGTTAAGTGCTGGATTTGGCGTAGCAGAGAGACCCGTTGATGCATGTCTTGAGTAAGCAATGGTGTACAGTCGAGAATGGTGGAAGTCAGTTCTCAATGTCAGTATCTCTGAGCTCAAGTGAAAACCAGTGTCTGTGGCCTGAGTCGAATGCATGTGCTGGTGTTAAATATAGATGTCCCTTTGGCATCTTCGCAGGAGCGTTTATAGATAACCTCGCAAACCTGTCTGGTAACTGGGTGACGTGCCCCTCCTGCGCTGCTGTTTCCTTTGGGGTGTTCAGAAATGCCATGTTCACTGGTACTCGCTTCTCGCCAGGAGACAGAAAAAGGAGAGTTGCTTTTTTCCTTTTCTGAGCTTTCAGTGAGTGTAATAAATAAAGTAAAGAACTGAGCTAAGTTCTGACTTCAACTTTCACAGCAGGCTGCTGTTGCCTGGTTGCGGTGTACCACCTGTGTGTATCGTACTTTTAGGCGCTCCAGTAAGCAAAGCAAACACCCGCTTTCCTCAGCTGTACAAAGGACAGGAAGAAAAGTCTTGGGCAGTGAGCATCTCTACTGAGCACTAGAAGTTTGTGTTTAATTTGTATAACAGTTAATTAGTCCCTGGAAGATTGTGACATTTTGTTCTTAGTGTTTTAGAGTCAGCAGGACTACTGTCTATCTTTGTGTGATTAAGAAAAGGTTTCTCTGCAGTCTCTGCCACTGTATGACTGAGCAACGGCACAGTGTAAGGTGTCACTTCCTCTGTTGGCGTGGAAAAGGGTAGTTGAACGCTGAACCAGCTCTGCGTGCCACAGTACCTTAACCTCTTGCTGTTGAGGGGATTGCACAAAACACCCAAGTGCATTTGCTCATACGTTTACTTTTGGTTTTCCCTTCCTGATTAAGCTACCAACAGCGAATGGCTCAGGTTGCATCCAGAATGTGGCTACAACCTTGTAAATTCTCCCCACCTGAAGCCAGCTTGGGTCTTGGATCGAGCTCTGTGGCACCTGACTGGGATGGTGGCTGATGGAAGGTGCATTGCTGACGGGGTCCCTCCCTTAATTGAAAATGATCAACACCTGAATGTAAGTGAGTGAGGACTGAGTTTAAGCTACCTAACACTATAAGTAGCTGAATTAACCTCTATTCGTGTTAAGGCTGTAGAGATGAACAGAAAATGGTGCGTGTGTTGCAGGCATCATTTACGAAGTAGCTCTTGAGTCACTTTTTTCTGAATAGCTCATAGAGACACTTAGCTTTTCTTAACTGTGTTAATTATTGACATTTCAACTCGTGTGTGTTTTGCTTTATTACAGTGTCTTCGTAAAATAATTTGGGAGAAAATATATCCAAAAATTAAACTATGGGAATTTTTCCAAGTCGATGTTAACAAAGCTGTGCAGCAATTTAGAAACCTCCTGACTCAAGGTAAAGGAACAGTATGTCCCTGAAGCGTGTGGGTTGTGTATTTATAGTTCAAAAGACTCACGGGTAAACTTACTGGCGAGCTGGGAAACAAAATAGCCCCATTATTTGCTATGTGAGGAACCTACTGTGCTGATTTAAGTGCACGCAAATGCTTTGCGGGGTAGTAAAGCCTTTTATGACTGAACCCTTTCAAAGCCTTTGTCTACCCACGTCTTGCTCACACCCTACTTCTATAATTCTAGTGTCTTGTAAAAACAGGAATTACGTTTTATTTATGAGTCCTCTTTTCTGTCTTGTTCTTAGGCAAAATGAGCACTAAATCTGATCCAAATCAGCATCTTCAAATAGTTCAGGACCCTGAGTACAGACGATTTGGCTCTACTGTAGACATGAACATCGCGCTGGCAACGTTTGTTCCACACAGGTACTGTGTTATCGATCGCACGTTAAAGTCACCACTGAAGTTAGATCTGCAAAAATCGGCTAACGAGGTCATTTTCAATAATAGGAAGAAGTTAGGTTTTTGTACCTTTTAATGACTTACACCTTTTGATTGCGTACACTACGTGTTTTAAAAACAGCTTGTTCTAATTGTTCTCTGCTTTCAACATCCTCCTGATCAGCAATGGACCAGCTGCAATAGAAGAATGCTGTAACTGGTTTCGCAAGAGGATGGAGGAACTGAACGCTGAGCAGTACAGACAGACGCACCACCATCAAGAGCAGGTATAGTCACTGCGTTATTGGTGCTGAGTCGTTCCAAGTTGCAAATACATGCAGACGTTTCAGTAACCTGTAATTTAATTGCTTCTAGGCTGTCAATTGTCTTGTGGGAACTGTGGTTTATGAACGAATGGCGGATCATGGTCCTAAACTGGGTCCTATCAGTAGAAAATATCCTTTAGTTACCAGGTATTTCTGTTTGATTGTTTTGTTTGGAAACCGCTAGAATGGGCGTAGTAAAAATGAACAGGAAGTCCATTAGAAGCGTAGTTTTTCATGTCGAAGTGTGTGTTTGCTCCCGTGCACAAAAGCCATGTAAGGAAATTGCTGTCTCTCTTGTGCCACAGTGGTAACTTGAGGAGGTTAAGTGTGACCAGAGAGCATGCAACAATGCTCAGAGCACGTTAGAGCCTTATGCAGTGTGGGTCGTGCTTGTAGGTGGAACTAGGAAAGCTTAGGAGCTTTCGAGTTTGGTGTGCTTGGTACAGTCTCGTGTCTCTGACGAGTCGTGACTTTAATCTTAGATGACCAGCTGACACCAAGACAATGGCAGCACCTGTCCTTTCTCCTTCAAGGCATGCTGCAAAATAGACAACTGCCCAGCACTTCTAGTCTCACAGCTGTTTTGTTGGTGGTTTTTGCCTGTTTTATCTGCGAGTGAGTTCCTACTAGATACTTTAATTTCAAAGACAAAGAATTTCAGCTTAGGTTGTCTTGTGCAGGTTTGGGGGGTTTTTAATTGCCTGTCTATTCCATAGGTATTTTACTTACCCATTCAAAGAGCTGTCTGTGGAGGAAGAAGAAACTATGATACATCAGCCAGACAAAGCTTGTTATTTTATGGCTCATAACGGCTGGGTGATGGGAGATGATCCTCTTAGAAACTTTGCGGAACCAGGTTTGTAAAAGTTCTTGCACTGTCTTCTGCAGCCTAAACAAAAATAGAGCTTTTTGTAGTAGTTGTTTTTAGGGGAGAAGTGTTCCTGTGAAGCTGTACAAGAGCAGATACCCAGTTCTGTAGTGGTTTTATTTCACATTCAGCGTACCGGATTACTGTAACAACTGGGACTTGAGGTGCAGTTGTGCAAGATTTGAGAGGAAGTCACCAGCTTTCTGTCACTGAAATGAGAGCATCCTGGCTCCTCGTTTTGTTCCAACACCACTGTTCACTGGCACTTCCAGCTCTGACTGATTCTATGATTCTATAAAGCCTGTGTTGTAGGTGTTTAGAACTTCCAGAAAACAATATGGATGCGTTCCTGTGTGACTGGATCTAGGTGATGCTGCTGTGGCAGGGGGTTTGGACTGGATGATCTTTTGAGGTCCCTTCCAATCCCTAATGTTCTGTGATTCCCATAGGACTGTAACATTACGGCAGAAACCTAAGGCAATAGGAAGGTCAATAGTATTTCCCTGCACTAGTGAGCAAAAACTGGCTCTTTAAGGATTTGGTTAGTGGTAGTCAGACAGTCAAAAGATGGCTCAGTGAATGCAGAAGTGTGCCAGAGTAGTTGTAAAGTAGGCTGGGAAAGCACCGTGCACTGAACTACTCCTGTAGTCTTCACTCTTTTGAGGACAGCACTGATACTCCATAAAAGCAAGGTTGGCAACTCTTACTTTCAGAGTGATCGTTCACTCTGTAAACTGAGTCAAACCAAGGCCAGCTGGATTCTACTGAAAAACGTCTCTCGCTTCTAATTAAAACTTGTCCAAGAGTGGAGTCCTTTGGAAGGCAATCTGATTGATGCCCCACAGTGATCTGGAGCTGGCAAACGCGGCGCTTCTGCAAGACAGTCTGCAGCCCTTTTGCTGCTTTGATTTACTTGTTTTCCTCTTCTGCAAGGAACAAAAGTTCTGTCGCGGAGCTTTTGTTCTTCACTCGCCAGTGGCCTCTGGAATGCTTCGTTACTCATGTTAGACCTTTGCTTTATTTCACATTTATTTCAACTGAGGATGGAACGTGAGAAGATACATCAGGGCCCAAGTGTAGGAACTGCAAAACAGATCGAGCCAGTTTTATAAGTGACACTTAAAAAGAATCATGGTGCACACTCAAAAGACCAAGTGTCTGTGTAGTTCTGTTGCCATTAGTGAAGACAAGGCAGCCTGTAAATGTTTTTGGAGGGAGTGACGACTTAGAATCAGTGCTCTGTACTTACTAGCTGTGTGCTCCTGCTGTGTAGGTGCAGTTGCTTTGGTGTCCATAACGTGAGCCGCAGAAAATGACTGTGGCTAAAACATAATCTCTTTGCTAAGGCAGGATTATTTCTGATGCACAAGTTTCCTGATCTGCTTCAAGGTCGAGCCACTAAAATAACTGTGGTGATCCATCATTTTAGTTAGTCTGGGAGGAGCAGAAAGCTGTGCAGTAGCTATGTCTTACCCATCCTGAGTGGTGCTGAACTCGTTCACATTTGGACCTGCCTTAGATAAAATCAATATAGAAACCTTTAGAGAACTGGTGGCTCAAGGCTAATGGTGTTTCTTTTGTAGTAGCTCTGATTACTGACAAATCCGTGGTTGTTACGTATTGCAGATATAGTGGGGTTTTGCTGATGGGCTTGATTGGTTTTTAAATGATTATATATAAACTTTGTGGTTTAGGTACAGCTTATTATTTAAGCCTTTGTCACAGTTAAGTGTCAGGAAAGCGCATTCTGTGCACTGAGTGTGGTTGGGCTAGATGACCTTTAGATGTCCCTTCAAAGCAAATACTGTCTTTGATCAGTGTATTGTGGGTGAAATCCCATTTAAAGGCTCTTCTTTTAGTAGATTACATCCAGGAGAAGGAAGATGAGATGGCATGAGACTAGAGCAGATGGACGATACCCATGCAAATTACTCGGGGTCTTTGTCCATTCCAGTGACCTGCTTGGCTAAGCGCCGTGGAATTTTACCGTAGGTCACCAGAGCCTTCTGTTACCAGGACACATCACTTTTAAAAGCGCCTGTGGCGGTTCATGGTAGCACAGTGAGATGCTTTGCTGAGTTGGGCCAGCATAGACAACTGAAATACTGACCTTGTTAATCTGTCTGTTTGGGGTTTTTTCCCTGTCTTCCTGAAGTGCAGTTTTCACACAACTTTGAAATCAAATTTCTTTTATTTCCTTAATACGAATAATTATTTCAGCGTCACCTATGGAAGTTAAGTATCTCCTTGAAGTAGTCTGAAACTATACATCAGTATAGGGGGATAATGATTGTTGTTAATGTGTTTAACTCTCCATCACAGTGTTCTGCTCTTGGTCAGTAGAACGTGAAATACCACACTGTCATAGTGACACCCATTCCATACTAGATGTGCCTGCACTTTCCTTTACAGGCTCAAATGTTTACTTGAGAAGAGAGCTTATTTGTTGGGGAGACAGTGTGAAACTGCGTTATGGTAATAAACCTGAAGATTGCCCGTACCTGTGGGAACACATGAAAAAGTACACGGAAATCACTGCCAAGTATTTCCATGGTGTTCGTCTTGACAACTGCCACTCGACGCCTATTCACGTAGCTGAGGTACGCAAAACAAAGAATGACTAAGACCCGCCTGGATGTGTTCCTGTGTGGCTTGGTCTGGGTGATGCTGCTGTGGCAGGGGGATTGGACTGGATGATCTGTCGAGGTCCCTTCCAATCCCTAATGGTTCTGTGGTTATTGTAAAGCAGCTTCTGTCAAAGTCAGTCCTGCACTGTGGCTGTAAATGCTGCAGAATCTAAGGAGCAGAATGCAGGTGTGATTGAATCTTCCATGTAGCAGGCAATGACTGGTGATGTTCAGGTGTGGTTTCAGCTGCTTTAAACTGTTGCTGGAGTTGTAAAAGTCATGGTATGTTGTAGTCCTTGCCCTTAACAGACCCAGTGAGGATGCAGGTAAACCTGGGGAAGTCTTCCCTTGTGTACTATGAACTTGGTGCAACGACTGACGGTATGCAGTGTGTCCGGTTTAGCTGGGGTCGTTGCCAAGACTTGGTTGAAAGTCTTAGTCTGTATTTCCATTGCTGGCATAAACAGGAAATAGTTTACTTCCTAGAATTTAGCAGCTGGTAAAGAACACCTGCAAAAGCAAGCTTATTGCTGGGATGAGTGCTTGCTGGGTCCCACGGAGCTGACTACATCCAGAATTTGTACCTATCTAGTCAATTACCTTTAAATAGTTTTGAGTTGTGCAGCTTGTTAGTGCTTGGTCTGGTTACAGAGCCCAGGGAAATCTGAAAAGCTCTCTATAACTAGTTGACTTGACAACCCAAAAGTTGTAAATGGCTCTTATGTGCAGCCATTTCAAAACTTGAGTCATTCTTCCATATCTTCTTGTAATCTATTGGAATGGTAGATGTCAATTTAAGCTTTTAGATTTTACTCAGACTTATTACCTTAAGTATCTCTTTTGCCCAACTTCTGTTTGTGCCTATTTCGTTAAGGTTTTGTGTGAGTAGGAAGCTGTAATTAGCGTAAAGTCTTCAGAGCTTTCCTTAGTTTCTTAATCCATAAATAAACTGCATAAGATATGTAATAAACATGGGTTTTGTGAGTCTTGTGAGTTACTAGGATTTTTCATGAACCTTGTATCAGAATGACTCATTTATGGTGGGTTAACATTCTCGTTAATGAGTGAATCTACGCAGCTGACAGTGGATATCTTGCATTAAAAATACATTGTGATCTCTAGGAGATGCTAGCAACAGCCAGATCAGTCAGACCTAATCTTTATGTGGTAGCCGAACTCTTCACGGGCAGTGAGTACATTGACAATATTTTTGTCAACCGCCTGGGGATTACCAGCCTGATTAGAGGTACAATAAGCAGTTGAAAATGATACAGGATTGTTGTGTGTGGTTTGGATTTGTTAATGTGAAGCTAACATTGGTATGCTCTTTTTTCCTTACATTTTCATGTTCTTTGCTTATGCAACTGCCTTTTTTTCACACTCTGTTTAACTTCTCCTGTGCTGTGTGCAAACTCTTGATTTCGCTTACGTTTGTGCGTCCTCGCCTGTGTTAACAACTTTCTTGTTCCTTAATTTTGGCTTTCTGTTTATCTCCGCTGCATGGTGTTTTCCTATTGTCCAATCCCTGCCTAGCTTTGAAACTTGTCCCTTTTTGTACCTACCTTTCCCCTTTCTGTGGCTTTTTTGGCTGTGCTTTTTGCAGTACATGCTGGACACAGCTAGAAAACTGCGAGCTGATTTGTATGTAGTGGCTGAGCTGTTCACAGGAAATGAGGAGCTGGACAATATCTTTGTGAATAGGCTGGGCATTACCTCCTTAATAAGAGGTAGGATTGCTGTGTGTGTGCACTCTTTCCAGTGAGAGATTGTAGACGGTGTGCTTTTTCCAAGGAGAAGATTTCCTCTGGACTGAGCACTATTAATTTCCTAGTCTGTGTGTTAAAAAGTGTGGGTTTGGCACTGTGTCTCGATAGCACAAAACACGAGATGCCAAATAGAAGACATTCCGCATTAGCTTGCGGCAGGTTAAACACTTCGTTCTGATCCTAGCCATAGCCCGAACTCTTGCTCTGGCAATGACACCTGCGCAGTGCAATGCAGGCGCTGCATCACGTCTGGTTTGCTGTCGTATTGGTTTCTTTAAACGGTTTAAGATCTCTTCCCCACCTCCCTCTTTCTTCCCCTTAGCTTTCTCCACCTTAATATTGTCGAGCAAGTTGCATGCTCCGAGGCTGGAGTGTTCTCAGCTCCATTCTGCAGTGTGATGTGATGAAGCTCTTTTCAAGCTTGAACACAACCAAGCTGTCAGCCGCTGCCGTAGCGGTTTAGCGCGCGCTGTACTCTGGTGTAGCTGTGCTTACGCAAACACCTCCTTCGTTCTTTAGAGGCAATGACTGCTTATAACAGCCATGAAGAGGGAAGGCTAGTTTATCGTTTCGGAGGTGAACCTGTGGGCTCGTTTGTTCAGCCGCGCTTGAGGCCGTTGATGCCGGCTATCGCACACGCCCTGTTCATGGACATTACCCATGACAATGAATGTCCAATCCAGGTAAGTGACTAAACCCAAAATCAGGGTTGACTTCTAATGTCTTCTTGAACTGTGTATTTCTGAGCCGTGGGAGGAGGGCTTGGTGCAGTCCGAGTGTCTTTTCTGAGCCATGTTTTGGAAACACGTGTTTCAGGATGTCAAGCTTACGTGTGGAGAACAGGGCTGTACAACAACTCGCTCTGACACTCGTGGTTCTGTCTAGTTAATGGACTGGGTTTTGATTCCAATTTCAGCTACTCGGAGTGATTCTGTCTCTGCTGCTTAACCTGTTCTTCTAAGCTTCGGTGTCACAGCAGAGAATGAGAAGAGTGGTAGGAGTTGGAGTGCTTATTTATGGAGATTACTCGTACGTTGCTTTCCTTAGTGCATTTGTAGTAACTGTTTTTCAGTAACTGAGGAATTTGAATGAGAAAGTGCTTGAGAAAATGACGACTGCATAATTAGCACCCGCTCCGCTGAAGTGAGCGCATCTTCTGTGCGCCGAGTTGGGAGGGATGGAGTCTAGCTTTGTCTCGCTTGTTTTTCACACAGCACCGGTCTGCCTACGACGCTCTTCCTAGTGCGATGATCGTGTCCATGGCGTGCTGTGCTACAGGGAGCACCAAAGGCTATGATGAGCTAGTACCGCACCAGGTACGCGTGCACCGCTGACCTACTGACTTACTTTATGCATGCAAACTCTGTTCCTGTTGTAGGACCTGAATTTTAAAGCTTGTTTGAAATTCCAAGCAGTGTCCTAACTGGCATTACTTCTAACGCTGTTTGAGCTGATTGCGCAGCTCTAGGCCACCTCCAGCTGCGTGGTCTGCTTGTGGGGGTTTTTTCCCAGAGTAGTTAAGGCTTACTTAAATCTTACCTTTTTTTTTTACAGATCTCTGTCGTGTCTGAAGAGAGGTTTTATTCAAAATGGAATCCAGCAGCAAACCTGGCTTCTGGTGAAGTTAATTTCCAGACAGGAATTCTAGCGGGAAGGCTGGCCATAAACAGGCTGCATCAGGAACTGGGGGCCAAAGGCTTTAATCAGGCAAGCAGAGAGCGAGGGTGGCACTGTGATTTCTCCATGTTTATGTTCTGAGGAAGCTCAGCTGCAACGCATGCCCTCTCTAGGTGTACGTAGATCAAGTGGATGAAGATATAGTGGCAGTGACAAGACATTGCCCTAACACGCACCAGTCTGTTGTGGCTGTAAGTCGAACTGCCTTCAGGGATCCTAAGACTTGTTTCTACAGTCAAGAAGTGCCTGAAATGTGTATCCCAGGTAATCAGACTGAATTTGGTTCCCAAGACAGCAGCTACACGGAAAGTTTTCCTAAGCTTTTAGAGTTCATGCTAAAACTGAAGTAAAGTTAAAATACAACTGAGAATAACTGAAATGGTTGTGGATGCTTACTTTTTAGCTTCATACACCGGGAATCCACGTGAGAATTGTCAGTATCTGACATTACTTTTGCATGTTTTGTTTACCACCTTGTGTTTGGACTGGTAGGAAATGGTTAGCAGGAAAAGGATTAATTGCACAGCGTTGGGTAGGGGATTGCTGTTTGCTGTTATACTAGAGAAGAAAGGTCAAGTCTCATGGTTGTTGATGACGTTGCTGTTCGGCTTTCTTACATGGGTCTGGTTTTGTGGGTTTCAAAATACGTTTCAATGAGAAACAACCTTCTACTCTGTAATTTAACATAAGGAGAATATATAGAATGTGAAGTATTTTCTGTACTTAATAGTAGCAGAGTAGAATGGTTTCTACGTGTTCTGTGAACGTGTGTCTGAAGAGAAGCTGCCATTTAAAGAACGTTAACAACGTGATTTAACTGTCCTTAGGGAAGATAGAAGAAGTAGTGCTGGAGGCCAGGACTGTCGAAAGAAGTGCGAGACCTTATGAAAAAGACAAACACTTCATAAACGGGTTGCCCAATTTCACAGTGGAACTCAGGGAGCACATCCAGGTAATCGATGTCCTCCGCCTGTGGTTTGGTGTCATAGTTTGCAGTATCTGATCTCTTCGAAAGAAGATGCTGAAATGCAGTTGCAAATGTGTTTTTCTCTTCCAAGATTAAAGACAGTAAAATTATAAAGCAAGCTGGGACTGCAATAAAAGGGCCGAATGAATTTGTTCAAGAAATAGAGTTTGAAAAGCTCACACCCGGAAGCGTCATAGTCTTCAGGTGCGTCCTGACGGTTGTCACACGGCCGCGTTAGTTGAAATAGAGCGGTGGTTTGATTTGGTGTAAATCTTGAGAGGAGCTGTTTTGGGTGCTGCATTTCCACAAGTTGTGTGTTTGCAATTACAGAGTTAGTCTCGACCCAAAGGCGCAGGAGGCTGTTGGTCTACTCCGCAATCATTTGGTTCAGTTCAGCCCTCACTTTAAGTCTGGAAGCCTTCCCGATGATCATTCAGCACCTATATTAAAAACACAGTTTTCCTCGTGAGTGCTCTTTAAGCTTCTGAAGCAGAACAGAGATTGCTGCGGTGGCGGGAGAAGGACAACCTGTAACCCTTGGAAGGGTTTTCTTCTTGTTGTTACGCTGAATCGATTTGGGTTGTCAGAGTGCAGTGAGAAGGGAGATGTGTGATACTGAACAGATTTAGTATTTTAAAACTCGGCAATCCCTCTGGTTTGTGGTCTCTAATTGCTGCTTAAGGTAGACTTACTAACACGGAGCGCTAGTCGCTGCCAGGCCGTGATGATTTGGCCTTTGTGCTTAGCATTGTGCTTCTAAACGAATAGTTACTTGTCTGAGGAGACTCTCTCTGGACATATTAAAAAACAAGGCTCGTAATTTCCAAAGTTAATTGCCAAGAGAGTTGTTTATAGGGGATTGTTTCGACGTGAGCATGAAACTAGGAATGTTCATGAGATCCTTTACCTGGTTGCTTACTAATGATGCCTTTGTTTTGGGGCGTGATTGTGGTTTTCTCAGCATTGCAGCTAAGCTGACTTTGGCTGACCTGAACCAAGTCCTGTACAGGTGTGAGGCAGAAGAGCAAGAAGACGGTGGGGGTTGTTACAACATACCCAACTGGTCACCGCTGAAGTACGCAGGCCTCCAAGGTAATGCTTTCAGCGTTCTTCCTGCTGTTGAGAGAACAAACAAAACAGAGCTGCTGCGTCTTTAACTCAGCTAAATATCCTTCATTATCTGAGCACTTTGCTTAGTTCTTCAAATAGCTGTTGAGTCTTCTGTGTCTGCTTCTCATTTGTTGTTTGGAAAGTGAAGGGAAATAGATGTCATGTAGGGTGTGTTCTACCTCAAGGCTCCTTTTTGGCTGGTGCCGTTGTTGGGCTAAAACGGGTCAGGCTTTCCTGCTTGCCTGTGCCTGATCCATGTTGTACCTAGGAGATCCCAGACTAACACAAACCCTCTCTCTCGGTACTATAGGCTGCAAAATTAAGCTTGAGTGTGTTTTAACACCAGTGCCCTGTTTGTAAAGTAAATAAAAAAGTACCAATGAGAAGCCACGTTTACAAACCCCAGGCATTACCGAGGACTGTGGTCATTTACCAGGTGTGTGAATTCCATTGTGCTAGTTACCTCACAGTGATTCTTGGAACTGCCTGGGGTATCTCGGCTCACTCTGGGGATCAAGACAAGTAATACAGCTAAATCCAGTTAAACTGTCTGTTGCTGTGTTCCCTGTCCTCCTGAATCATCGTTGCTGGTTGTGACAGTGCGTGTCTTAATGCAGAACTGGGTTTGTGTCTTCAGGGTTGATGTCAGTGCTGGCAGACATTAGACCAAAGAATGATTTGGGTCACCCGTTCTGCGACAACTTAAGATCTGGAGACTGGATGATCGATTATGTCAGTAATCGTCTAATTTCGCGTGCAGGGCCCTGTGCAGAAGTAAGTGTAAAATTCTTTGGGTGTTGCTCTCTGTGAGTTAGTGGGAGCCTTTAAAATCCAGTTTGTCTATAGCATGTTCTTGTCTAGGCAATTTCTTCCAGGAGATTACACTGTTAATGTTTTCCTTCCCTCTCCTCAATCCCGTCTAAGAACAGACTTCAAAGGCAGTGGTCTGTAAAGCAGAGAAATGGGGCAGGCATTCCAATGCACTGAAGTGACTAGCGAGTGGGACTTCAGAAAGGAAGCTAATGGGACGCTTGCCAGGCTTGCTGCTTTTTCTCCCTGTGTGTTTCTTTGGAGTTCTTCATTTGGAGGGTCTCATTGTGTTTTGCAGAAAAGCAAAAGTACCTCTACCTGTTAACATACCACATGAAGCTTCAACTTGACCATTTCACTTACCCTTCATAACGTTACGGTTGAAAGTACTGTGTCACGTAGTGCTTGGAGGTTTAGCTTCTTCACTTCTGCAGTCTTCATCTGCAAGCTTCAAGTCTTTTTGGTGACTTTCCAGTTGCTCCTCGCCACCTATTTGCACAGTGCTAGAAGAAAATGACACACTGCAGGTGCTCAATAGTCTGCAGTGACACAAGGCTGGTGAAGCTCTTGAGTCCCAGACCTAGATCCACAGTTATTTTCGCTAGCGGCCATACACTGTTTGGCCTTCTAATAATTCTTTTGTCTCTAGTCTCAAGCTTCACCTCTTCAGTTATGGCTTTTGCAGCAGTGACAAACCTCCTTCCCATGCTTGGGTCATAGCGAAGCCTTTCAGTTGCAGCTTTGTGTCCCTACTGAGCTTTAATAGCTACTTTGTGGTGATTATTTTTTCCTGCAAGACAGCAAAGTCTAGTATCTTGCTTCAGTTGATGATCTTGATATTTATATCCCAGTAGAGATAAGAGCAGATTTCTCCAGATCTGTGATCCTCTATTTTCTTGGGTGCAATCCTCAGCTGAAGTTGAGGAGCGGGAGGTCATGGCAGTTCTGCAGATGGACAGTTCCTCAGGTGTCCATGGTTGCACGCTGGTGGTGTTACTCGTAGCTGAAGATGACCTCATCGTTGTGCGGTCAAGCATGACTGGGGTGCAGTAAACACACACAACCTGAGACAAGTACTCTAACCAGATAGATCTCAAAGGCACTGGTTTTCGAACTCTGCAGTTAGCAGTGTCTAATTGTATTGTGTGTTAACAGGTGGGGAAATGGTTGCAGGCCATGTTTCTCTACCTGAAGAGAATTCCACGTTACCTCATCCCGTGCTACTTCGATGCCATATTAGTGGGTGCATACACAACACTTCTGGACGTAGCGTGGCATCAGATGTCTAGGTATGCTTGGAATGTCAGAGCTGTAGAGGTATCTCTCTACGCTTGCGTGTTTTCAATATGTTTACATATGTTCTAGCAGTAGTGGTTTAGAAGGGCCAGAGCTCAGACATCTGTCCAGGGTTTGGATTTATAACTAGCTGGTATCGTGTAGCAGGAGGAGGAAACCTTACGTGAGCGTGTCTTTGCCGGGTTTCAGAAATTATGGCTGTGTTCCTGTGTGACTTGGTCTAGGTGGTCCTGCTGTGGCAGGGGGATTGGACTGGATGATCTTTCGAGGTCCCTT
>JAOXOE010027108.1:0-19377 GCA_028565055.1 Phoeniculus purpureus
ATCCTGCTGTTGCAGGCGGATTGGACTAGATGATCTTTTGAGGTCCCTTCCAATCCCTAATGATTCTATGATTCTATATTGTAGTTATTAAAATAATGAACTGAACTAAATACATTATCTGGGCTCTTAACAGCTCATTAAATGGATATACTGCCTGTGTTAACACAGACTATGTAGTTAGAGTTGAAAATGTGGAATATCAGCTTCAACACTGCAGAAGCCTGCAGCAAATGACTACCCCAAAAAGACTGATTTCTTCCCCTCAACATTTTCAACTTTCATACAGATTACTAGGTGAACTTGAACAGACTCCTGAAACCACCTCTTCCTACAGTAGTCCAACATCAGAATATGTTGCTGCAAAAATCTGCAAAATAGTCAAAATGGAACATTTTTAGTGCAAGAAAGAATCCAGCTCAGATGTTTACTCATTCTTCCCAGATGCATTGTAGCCTCATCCACATCACATGTATTATCCTTTAATGTCAAGAATTTGTGTATTTTCAAATTTAGAACATACTATTAGAGACTCATAGTACGGTATGGAATGGAAGAGAGCTCTGGAGATCACCTAGTCCAACCCCACTGGCAAAGCAGGTTCACCTAGACCAGGCTGCAGAGTATCATGTACAGACAGGTTTTAAATACTTCCAGGGAAGGAGACTTCATAATCACTTTGAGGAGCCTGTTTTAGTGTCATCCTCAAAGTAAAGATTTTCCTTACTTTTAGGTGGAACTTCCTGTGCTCTAGCTTGTGCATGCTGCCACACATCCTGTCGATTTTCTTGACACCCATGCTTTAGATATTGAAAAATACTGACAAGATCCTCTCTCAGTCTTCTCTCCAGGCTAAATAGAACTAGTTATCCCAGTTTTTCTTCATAAGAGAGATGCTCCAGTCACATAATCACCTTTGTAGCCTCCACTGGACTCTCTCCAGCATTTCCTTGTCTTTCATGAACTGGGGAGCCCAGAACTGAACTGTGTTCTGGATGTGGCATCACCAGGGCAGAGGGGAAGGAGAACCTCCCTTGATCAGCTGATCACACCTCTCTTACTGCATCCCAAGAGACTAGTGGCCTTATTTACCCCAAGATCAGGTTGCTTGTTTTCAAACAGACTTTTCCCATAGCTCTTTCTCATGTCTTTTTCCACAGGGTTGCTTTCCAGGAACTCAGCCCTAACCTGTACTGTTACTTGGGGTTACTGCTCCCTAGGTGCAGCACCCCACACTGGCCCTTCTTGAACTTCATTATTTTCCTTTCTGTCCAACACTCCAGCCTGTCTATGTCACACTGAATGGTAGCACAGCCTTCCTGTGCATCAGCCACAGCTTTGTGTCATCAGCAACCTTGCTCTGTCTCCTCATCCAGGTCCTTGATGAATATGTTGAACAAGACTGAATCCAGTACTGACCCCTGTAGAACACCATTTGCTACAGGCCTCCAGCTAGACCATGCAACCAGCTCATCACAACCCTTTGAGCTTTGCCATTTGGCTGGTTCTCAATCACTGTTCACTTATCTAAGCTACACTTACTAAGCTTACCCATGGAGATGTTGTGTGAGACAGTCTCTATATTACTTTTATCATACCTAAAAACAACTAAGCACCACTAAATCAAAGCCAAATATTTCTTAACAACTATACAAATTAGATAAGACTAAAATATTAGATTTTTCCCTTAGTTTATCACTTCAGAGATTCATGATTATGTATACTACATGTTACTGTTCTATTGTAAAAAATGTATTACACTTTCTCATCACTCCTCTAAACTGTCTAAAAATCGTCCAAAGATATACATGCCACATGATGTAACAGCACCTCACATGTGGTAACAGATAAAAATTTTAGAACAAATATGTATCACAGCTGTTTCAATTTAGGCTAAATTTAAGGAAGCAAGAGTCCAGATGGCATTTAGCAAGTCAAAATAGTAGTTAGAGCAAAGTGACACCTTTGTTTTTAATTAGTGGACCTGATTTCTAAACTTATCTTCCGAAACCTGTTTGTCTGTTTTATCTATTCATTGCATTCAGTCTTAAAACTAGACCGCAAGCCATCAAAAGCAGTGAGAACCTGATTTATTTTTTTTAATCCTTACTATTAGTCCACAGGGTGTCTGGAACAACAGGGTTTTACTTTAGATTGGATTTCCAATGCATCACTGCTAGTATAATAAACAGTAAGAGCCACCACAACAGCTAGGGAAAAAACAACACCTTAGCTGCTGATAAAGTGTTAGCTGATGCAAAACACCACTTGTTTTCACTAGTATTTAAACTGGTAGGCAGGCAGCCATAACAGAGGCTCAACTGAGCACATATTTATCTTGGAATTGAACAGTACAAGAAACCCACTCAAGTTATAAAAGCACTGTCATAACTTCCAACAAAATGAATTAATTTTCTAGTACAAAAAAAGACTGTTTCCTTACCTTTTTCACTCAGAAGCACACAGACAGTATACAAGTACAAAGAAATGGGGAACAATGGTGCTGCCTTCCAATCCATTAACCTGCAGACAAGCCAATTTGATGCACAACCACCTAAATTAGTCTGGCCCTGACAGAAGAGAATGACATAATTCTAAACACAGTGTTCCCATAATTTGTAAATATAGGGTTTCATTTCTTTCTACAGCTGTGAGTTTCAACATGTTGCAGTTTGAAAATTACCAGAATTTTCAGATGTACAGATTTGTGCTTTCATGAAGAAAAAAAAAAAAGCTCTGTTGCTTTGGGAGGACCCCCCCTTCCCTCGGTGACCTGTCCTGGGGGGACGTGACACTGTCCCAAGTACCTGCCCTTAAGGGGTGTTGCTAGGTGAGCAGATAAAAAAGGACAGTGACCTTACTCCTGTCTCTTCTTGCTGAGGGCTTTCAGCCCAGCAAGGGGGCTGTAGCCCTGTGCTAACCCTCACCCATCTTCCCGGGGCAGTGGGAGGGGGAGGACAGCCCCACGCGGTGCCAACCCCGGTGCAGCAGGGACAACCCCAGCCCGGACTGGATCTGATGTCATGGACCGGAGAAGCAAGACTTTGGTGAAGACCTACCACCACCCCCCTCTCCACGGAGCAGACCTTTCAGCATTGCTGTGAGCTAAGAAATTCCTCTTTCTTCCTCCTGGAGCTGAGAAAGGAGGAGAGAAATAGGAAAGGGTCCTGCAAAACCGTCTCAGACATGTGCAGGGGGAGGGGGGTGGCCCTGCTGATGCAGCCATGTGGTCGGTCTCCATTTTGGGTCCCACACATGGCCAGGGCCATTCGACTGCTGACATTTTAGAGAGCACTGATCAGCAGGAAGAGAGACTGTCACTTCTGCTGCTGAGAAAGACTGAGGGGTGCTTGGTATTGGGGAGAATTCCTCCATGCTTAGCTGAAGAAAGCAGAAGGACTTGAGAATCTTGAAGTCTTGGGCATGAAAGACAGAATCTGGGTTCTTTGTTTGAAAGCATGTCTCCTGCACCAACAGATGCAGTTCAGGCGCTGAGGAATCAGGCCGTTGCAAGACCATTGAGCTAGAGAAGCTACGCTGAAGAATTGAAAAATTCACCAGCCTGCAAACAGCTTGGGGTGTCGCTGTACCACAGACAGGGGTGATGCATGAATAATAGAGAGGGTGGTGGTACTCATCTCTACTTGACTGACATGCTCTTTTTCCTGCAGATCTGTGACATGAAAAAAAGACCCGAGGACCAATATGATAGTGATCTCCCATTGTTATGTGATGGCATTTGTGACACAGTTTCTAGTTTGTGTGCACTAACTTGCTTAACCTTTTCTTCTTTTCTGTATACTAGTTACAGAGTTAATAAACCCTTTTCCAGTTTCCCTAAGCTATCCATTGTGTGGGAAATTTATCCGATATCTCACCAGGACCTAACTGCTTTTTTTTCTATTTCCTTACCTTTAATTGTGGTCTTGAACCCACCACACAACATCCCATATAATCTCTGTTGCTGCATTTCCATGTTTTTTCCCCCACTTCACCATATTTATATCTCTTCTATGTATTTTAGTTGGGGTTGACGCCAGTCTAAGCCATACTGCAAAAATACTTGGAACTAAGTACCAATAATATTTTAACTTTGTGTTGTTGAACTCTACTGAGAAAAAAAAAAGCTCCAATCATTCTGTTTCTTTTAGGTAAGATGGAAAAGATATCTCTTGCATTACAAGACAGAGTGATGCAACAACTTTCCTCATTAATTTTCAGTTGGTTAGAATCTGGAAATACTCAGTAAACTTCAGAACACAATCAGAATTTTGGTCTATATCTAGAGCACAACGTTTTATCCAAGCACACCTTTCAGTCTCAATGGGATTTGTATGCTTTAAGAGTAAGGCAGCATGAAATTAAAGAGTGAAGTAAAGCAGCTATTAAGTCACATGGATGATCCTTTAAGAAACCAGCTCAATTTCATCAACAGAACATGTTCAGCAGTAAGTGTCATGATATTCAAAACAGACATTTCAGAAGGTATTGCATTGGTTTGTTCTCTGGTGTTCCCGCACTTGCAGAAAGAGTCCTTTTTCAATTGAGTCCCATTTTGGCAGTTGCTTTAGTGAAGATTTTATGAAGGAAAAAAAAGGCCTCTGTGAGGAGGGAAGTCAGGGTTTAATTCTTGAATTTGCAAGTGGTTACGAGATGAATGTGAAGACAAGGAGATAAAGAACAAGAAATGGATCAGCTTCTTGGCTGAAGGAGTATAAATACTTCCCTTTACTAGAAAATAGATGTCTTTTATGGCTGTGCCTGTTTAACAAAGAGCCTATGATGTTTATACTGTGGATGAAAAGTGAAAAGGGACCAGGAAGCAACTGGTAGGGAAACTGTTTGGATGAGAAAAAAAACCAGTGGGTGAAAAGAGTGAAAAGTATTTGAGGTAAATACAATAACCTCATGATTTACTTTCAGATGGATAGAAGGAGTAAACTTTATGCACTTACTAAGAAAACAAATTTATATAAACCTGAAATAATTTTTGTGATCAGGTGTGTTTTTGTGACTGCTGACTATCATCATAAAGATGCTCTGTCCTCATTCTATGCTTCAGAGAATTCTGAAGGAGAGAAGAAAGGATAAGGAAGCAAGATTCAATTTGATGGACAGTAAAGCTAAGTAACCGGAAGAAGAAAAATTAAGTTGTCATCATATCTTAGAATCACAAGATTTCCTGCAACAATAAAAAAGCTAAAAGAAAATGAAATGTATCCAAGATTTTCACATCATCTCTTTTGCCACTCCTTTTCACAGTCTAGTGCTGATTTTAAGTGTAACTGTCTTCTGTGCAAATGACTGAAATGTATGCTGGATCTTCTATCTGTATTGCGTCATTGTTCATCTCAGCAGCCACTTCTTCTACTCAGTCCCACTGTTACTTAGTGTCCACACTTTTATACTCAGAAATCAAGTAATATTTTGCAAAGCTAAGCACTGAGTCATTCTCTCACATAAGTCACACATTGTGTGACTTCTATCACATCAATGACAGTGATATATCACTGAAATCATTCTTGTATCTTTTTACATTGGTTTTACAGGGAAATGCAAGAAGGGAGCTCCACTTAAAAATTGGTTTTGTGTGTTTTAACTTCAAATATTGTAACAAATACTATGTCTTAATCTTAACCTTCAGTTTGTAAGTACTGGGAAGTCACTTTGTCATAGATCATTAAAACCTCCTCTGTGAGAATAGAACAAACCACTTGGTCACCTATCAACAGACATCAAATTCCACTCTGTTCACCCATGCACAGAAATCAGTAACAGCTTTTCTGGTAGGACATTTTCTGCAAAGGCCTCAGGCTTGTGTCAAATGCACAAGAAAGAACATACTTCCCTGGGTAGAATAACTCCAACTGTTAATTAACCTCTAGGAAAAGTGCCTGACTTTAGCTTCCAGCTGTTTGTTTCTCTTATTTCTTCCTTTATTCCATTTATCACTTTCAACCCTGTAAAAAGGTAGAACTATACCTTAAGGGACAGTATGCTTCACGCACAAAAAAAAAATCTATGCTTTTCAAGCAAACCATATCTATATGTTCTTCTTGATATACTACATGAGCTGAGCCTGATGGTGCCTTTATAAGGACTTCACCACCAACCACAAAAGGAAACTCTTTTTTGTTCATTTTCCAAATTCCTAACTTTTCCTTTAAGATATTCAGACTTAAAGACATGGCCAGAAAAGCTGTAAATAGTATTGTAGCAGTCTCAACAATTTTGTACAGACAGTCAAAGCTATACCTTTTGTGCATTAATTTGAAACATAAACCATCTTAGTCTTACTGTCTTAAAATGCTTTTTCACAGGCAACTTTCAAAGTCAGTGTTTTCCAGGATTTTCTTTCCACAACACAGATTTGCCCAGCATTTGTCTTAATTAAAATGCATTTTATTTAGAATAGATTCAGCTTTTAGAGTAATCAAACTTACTCTTAATAACTGGTTTGACTCATTTCCATTTTACCTATCCCTTACAGAATCACAGAATCATCATGGCCGGAAAGGACCTCCAGGGTCATCGAGTCCAACCTTTGTCCTAGTATCTAACTGCTAGACCATATCCCTAAGCGTCACGTCCACTCGTTCCTTAAACTTTCAACACTACCATTAATTCCTGTTACCTAGTGTAACTTTGATTCTTTACAGCTGTTTCCTAGCCTAAGTGTAGTGGCCTTACATAACACTTGGGAGCAGTTATTTTCACTTCCCTGGAGAAATGCTGTAATGAAAAGTTTTGAATAAGCATCCCCAGTGAAATCCTGGTGCTTTTGTCGTCCATAGGAAAGCTTCTGTTTACTCAAAGAGGGCCACATTTCACACCTACCACAGTAAGACACTTCTGAAGAGCATCTTTAAATTTAGTGTTCACTAAGGGAGGAAATCAAACAGCTTGAATTCTGTCGTCGCTGGAGTCAATAGCATCATTCTCAGCTGCTTCATTGACTCTGGTTCAAGCTAAACTCAACTGAAAACTTTAACCAGTCTTACAATAAGGAGAGATTGTTTAGGACCATGGAGTAGAATTGTTCATGTTAGAATGACCAACGGGAGCCTCTCATCATATTCCTGTGGTTTTGGAGTCCTGCAGAGTGAATGCAGACTCTCAGCACTCAGTCATGCAGTTCTGGTTACCTGGGCTATGAATTAACTGTGCCACAGATACAGAGACCTCTTTGTAAGTCTGGAAGAACTTTCCTACTTTCTTAGATTCTGTCTCCTCTGGGTCCAGGACAGTCCTGAATCACTCACATCACCTTTCCTCGTTCTATTCTCATTCTGTTTAATGAAAGCCTGATGTACAGGAGGAATGATTTTGTTTTGTTATCTCAGACCATCACTGCCTAGATAACAAAGAACTGATCATACTGCTTTAAAATCGACAGATGTCTTACCTTTTCTTATTCCTTATTATTTTCAGTGCCACTAATTCATTGGTTTTATGATCTAAGCATTTAGCCACTTGCCCAAATGACCCTTTCCCAATGACCTCCAACACTTCATATCGATACGCAATATGATCATGTAAAACCTTCAAAAGAAAACAAACAGATGAAGTTCCAATAGTAGGACAAAGATCAGGCTTTCAGGTAGTTCACGTGTGCATGATTTCATGGTCTATGAAAGATGATAGGCTCACAGCAAGTGAAGTCTACATCGCATAACGTGATGGAAAAAACAATGCGTGCATGCTGCATTAGGCCACCTACTTTGCATCAGTCCTGATTGAGGTGCAAAGTGGGTCTCTCTTTAGGATTCTCTTCCAAGCCTTAAACTGAGTCATACTGATGTTTTCATTATGCCAACATTTATCTTCTAGAAACACCATTTATCTCACACAAATAACTTAAGAGTTGGCAGACAGTCACTAAAACTTACTGAGCTGAAAATAAACACCGCAATTTTTCCACTTACCTTTAAGTAGGAACCATGCTCATCATCATAACAATTATTATTCTGGGTCTCAGGCAAACCTTCAATCTTTTTAGCTTCCAGCCCAAGAAACCATAGCTCTGTATAATTGAAAATTTCTTTTTGCTCATATACTGTTAACTGGTTTCTAAAATTTTTCAAGGCTTCTAAATCAGAAAACAAGAATATAAAACCAAAAACAAATTAAATGTCAGAAATGTGATGGCAAATTTCTTTTACAATGGAACATTTTGCAGTAAAATGCAACCACTCTGAGTAGGAGGCTGACTGCTAGAGGTCCCTTCCCACCAACATTTCTGATTCTACAATGTGGAATTTTTGCAGAGATTTGTCTCTTATTTCTTTTTCTGATTTATGGTATTCAGCAAAGCATCATCTGTCAGCAAGACATTTAAGAGAGCTTAGGTAAAAATTATTTGATTCTGAGCAAAGTTTCATACCCAGGTGTACCAATCCCACCTGTTGTCTGTCTGCCGACCTCAGCAAGCTCCATAGCTCACAATTTAAAAACGTAGGGCTTTGTTGGTTTGGTTGCCACACTCATAAAGGGGCAGCATGCTTTAGCTAAACATTTCAAGTATTTGTTTTTCTGATAGAAAATGCCAGGTTCAGATGAACTAAGAATTAAATGGGGCCCAAATCTGCTGTTCTCCTAGTTTTGAATCTCCCTAAATAGAAACATATCAGCTGCCCTAAAATCTCCGGTTACATCATTTGAATAATCAGACAGTAGTGTTAAAACTCAGCGTGTTCTCTAGGCATGCGCGTGGGTGTCTCATTGAGCTGCGGCAGATCCTCATCCACTAATGCAGGGATGCTAAATCATTTCAAAGCAAAAGGCCACTGCATTTTTTTTCCTAGGCTACTAAAAATAGGTTAACTCTGCCAGAGACTTGCTAGATGTGACAACTTCCAGAAAGCAGTTTAGCCCACATAGATAAAATGAGACATGGCTGCAGTCAAATGGGACAAGTGTAATACCACTGTAGCAGAATCCTGCTGTCACCTGCACGACTGCCATACCTCTTCTTTTGTATAATGCATGCCCCTCTCATTTATGTATTTGTGCTAACCTATCCACTGTCCTACTGTGTACAGACCCAACAGGCACTTTTAGAAATCATTGAGTCCATCCATAGTGCTGTTCTCCAAACTGTTAAATATTTCAGTAATCATTAAGCATGGGACCTCTGCTCATGGAGTGTCCTGCCTGCAGGCAGCCTGGCACGCCAGTCTCTTTGGCATGTTCCGCTATATTCTACCTGAAGCTGTCATAGGCAGCTTGACAGTGATGCTGGTGCTTTCCAGTTCCGATGATTTTGTCTGGGCTCTTGTATCACTTTCAGGAAGACCGTCTGGAAGGTTAAATTGAGAAAAATTGCCTCGAGCTCTCTTTTCCTGCCAAACAAAAAACCAGAAAGGAAATTCTTTTGTTTTCTGATGTTTTTATGAGCATTCAGGTGAGCTGCACTTATGTAAATATAACAGAAACAGATTTAAAAATGCTGCATTCCCCAAGACAAAGTGGAGGTGGTGCATCCGGCAGATCAATACCTAGCTGAAGCTAGAGCAAGGGCCACGTTTTCCACAAACACAGAATGAAGAATGGCACCCGCTGAGCAGAAAGAGGATCCATCTGATTAAGCAAGGCACGCGTGTCTGCAAAAAGCTTTGGTCACCTGCTGAATCACAGAACTACAGAATTATTGAGGCTGGGAAAGACCTCTGAGATCATCAAGTCCAGCCTAGGACCTAACATACCCACATCAGCTAGACTATGGCACTAAGACATCAGTCTGTCCTTCAACATCTCCAGGGATTGGGACTCTGCTACTGCTCTAGGCAGCCCATTCCAGTGTCTGATCATCCTTTCTGTGAGGAAGGGCTTCCTAACGTCCAAACTAACCCTCCCCTGGCACAGCTTCAGGTCCTGCCCTCTTGTCCTATCACTAGTTGCCTGGGAGAAGAGCCCGACCCCCACCTGTCTGCAGCTTCCCTTCAGGTAGTTGCAGAGAGGGAGAAGATACCCCCTGCGTCTCCTCTTCAAGAGGGGATTTCATTAGGTGCAGCAGGGTAAAATCATCATAGCCGAAAGACCCTGATCCTCTGAGTAATTCAGTCACCTCAGTATCTGCTAAAGTGACAAAACCATTCTGGGAGATTTCTGGACAGTGTTCTTAAAACAGATGATCTGAGACAGGTTGTGGGACCTGTTACTCACATGCAAGGTGGAATTCACTGAGAATGTGAAGGCCAAGGAAAGGGCAGCTTTAGCTGCAGTGGCTGTGGTGTGATAGTAGAGTTTAAAATCCTCAGAGAAGTGAGACAAGAAGAATTACACAGCCTAGTGTTCAGGAAATCATTTTTTCTCTTGTTTGGGGATCTTCTCATCCTAAAGCCATGGAATACTGCCTTAGAGGGTGAAGGAAACCAGGAGAGCTCATTGATATTCAAAGTCAATCCACTTAAAGCACAAGATAGTCCATTCTAATATGCAGAAAGCTGAGCAAATACTGCTGAAGGCCAGCGTTGATTAAAAGGGAACTTCTGGCAAAGTGTAAACACAGTAAGAAGCACAAAAAGGTAGAAGCAGAGATGAGTTTTCTGGGCTCCAAACAAGTTGAACATGCAGGCATGTTTAGGAAAGCCAAAGCTCAGCTAGCATTGCAACTAGCAAGGAATGGATGTGAAAGTCAGTCAGAACAGTTTCTGTAAGTGCATCACCGGGAAAATGTCAGGGAAAATGTGAACCCACTGCCCAGTGCAATTTGGGAACTAGCGACCATAGATCTAGAAAACAGTGCTGTCATTGGTATGTTTTGCCTTCTGACCTCCCAACCCCCTATGTCTAGAAGTAACATTGGTGTAAAGAAGCATTACAGAATCAAAGAATTATTGAAAAGACCTCTACGATCATCAAGCCCAACCTAACATCACCACATCAGCTAGACCATGGCACTAAGTGTCACATCCAGTACTTTCTTAAACACGTCCAGTCGTGACTCCACCACTTCCATTATATTATCTGCAGTAGACAAAGACAGTTAAGGACCACTTAATTAACTGTCCTTAAGTCTACACGACCAGATGGGATGCGCTTGAGGGTGTAGAAGGAACCTGACAAAGTCATTGCACCAAATCTTTGAAATTCAACGGCCTTTGTAATGTGCACAGACCCAGTTCTCAAGCCTGTCCACGTCCCTCTGGGTGCCTTCCCTTCTCTCCAGACTACACTACACAGCTTGGTGTCTCCAGCAGACTTGCTGAATGGGAACTCAGTGACACTGTCCCTGTCACCAACAAAAGAATTGGACTCAAAACAGACCCCTGAGAAACACTGCCTTGTAACTGATCTCTGCTTGGACACAGAGCCATTGATCACAACTCTCTTAGTGCAGCTGTCCAGCCTTCCAAATCCATGTCTCTCTACTTTAGAGACTAGGATGTTCCCTGGACAATAGACCTCATGAGCTAGGATACAGAACCTCAGGGCTCAGTGTTTGGACCATCTCTGTTTAACATCTTTATTGATGCTCTCAATAAGGAAACAGAGCGTATCATTAGTAAGTTTGCAGATGACACCAAGTTAGGTGGGAGTGTTCATCTGCAAGGGGGTAGGGAGGATCTTCAGAGAGGCTTGGATAGAGTGGAGCAATGGGCCAATGTTAGTGGCAGGAGCTTCAATAAGGCCAAGTGCCAGGTCCTGCCCTTGGGCCACAACAACCCCATGCAATGCTACAGGCTTGGGGAGATGTGGCTGGAGAGCCATCTGGCAGAGAGGGACCTGGGGGTTCTAATAGGCAGAAAGATGAATATGAGCCGGCAGTGTGCCCAGGAAGGCAAATGGTATCCTGGCTTGTATCAGAAATATTGTGGCCAGCAGGAGTAGGGAGGTTATCATTCCCCTATACTGGGCACTGGTGAGGCCACATCTTGAGTATTGTGTCCAGTTTTGGGCACCTCAATACAAGAGAGATGTGGAGGTGCCGAAGAAGGTGCAGAGGAGGGCAACTAAGTTGGTGAAGGTCCTAGAGAATAAACCTTATGAGGAAAGGCTGAAAGAGCTGGGGGTCTTTAGTGTGAAGAGGAGGCTGAGAGGAGACTTCATCACTCTCTACAACTACCTGAAAGGATGTCGTGGAGAGGTTGGTGCTGGTCTCTTCTCACAAGCAATTAGTGACAAAACAAGAAGGAATGGGTTCAAGTTACAACAGGGTAGTTTTAGACTGGATATTAGGACAACATTTTTCACAGAAAGGGTGGTCAGGCACTGGAATGGGCCTGGCTGAGTCACTATCCTGGATGTGTTTAAAGATCATTTGGATGAGGTGTTGAGGGATCTGGTTTAGGGGTGAACTTGTAAGATAGGGTAGATGGTTGGACTATGATCCCAGGGGTCTTTTCCAACCAGAATGATTCCGTGATCAGCTTCAACTGTTGCTTCCTTTTCACAATGCTCAAAAGGCACAGGCAGACTGCAGTAGCCTTCTTTCCTACGCCTCTTGAAGACACAGTTTGCTGCAAGCAGGTCTTGACAGTCTGTTTATCTGTTTCCATCACTTAAATAAGTGTCATGGGCTAATTTGGGGGCTAACCCTTGACATGACAGGCAGCTTGGGGACCAACCATGTTCATTCCCATGGCAATATAAATTTGTGCTGACTGCCTGCTTTCTCAGCTGATGGGTATCTTTGTTATTCAGGAATTAGATAAAAATACTACTCTCTCTTTTCCTTTCTACTACAACTTCTCCTTTCTTTGCAGGTTTTTTTGTTCCCCTCTCTCAGGATCCAGTTCTCTGGGGCTTTAAACTCCCAAGAAGACTTCATCTATCTCACGTACAAAGACTCCAACAACAGCTTTTTAGCCGATTCACATTTCACAACAGCAACTAAGATGAGTCAAATGCTCCCAACCACTGAGGACAGCAGGGGTATCCCTCGTGTCATACTTTCCAGTAGCAGCCATATCAAAACAGATTGCATAATGCGCTGACTATGGTAGCTGGATGCCTGCCCATGATTCTCTGACTTCCGCTCACTCAACATGAGAAAAATAGAATAAAATGGCAATACTCTTATAATTTTCAAAAGCCCCAGAAATACTCAGGTACCTTCTTGTAATTTCAGAGAGAAATTATTATCTGGACATTAAATAATTGGTTCACTGAAAGAACATTTCAGGTCTTTGTCAGTGGATTTTCAGGTGCAACACAGTGCAACACGTCCCCTTTCCAGCCAGGATGACCTACACGCTGTGCTACAAAGCGGCAGCTCTGACTTGAGAAGCTTGAACATTTTCCTGCAGACCTGGAACAGATTTAGTGAAGTAAAAAAAAGATATTCTGATGGAAAGGGGAAGCGGTTTTTATAGGCTTTTCAAGCTATGAAGAAATCTGCAGCGTGATCAGTAGGAAATGATCACAGACCTCATGAAAACATCAAGAGTCCGTAACAAGAAATACCGGAGAAACCCTATTCCTGCTCATTTGATCAGCTCACATAAACTATTAAAGACACTGACTTCACTGGAATGGAAAAAATAAACAGTTGACTTTGAAATACAGTTCTACAATGCTTTTATTTTTTTCCCCCCCTCAGAGACCTCAAATGACTTCTTCAGAGCTAACAGGTTCAAAGGAGTAATATTCACCACTGGCAACTGCTGTTCAGCAACCTCTCCTCTGCAATTCTCACGACAAAGTTAGAAGTTGAAGATAGAAAAGAAAAAGAAGTGAGAAAATATGAGAAGAATTTGAGACCTGAAATCAGAAGGGGAAGAAAAGGACTAAAAGAGAGCAAGTAATTTAATAGAATGAAACATAAATCTCAATCCTAGAAACAGAGGCTTCACACTCAAAGCTATGTACAGTTACTTTAATTACCAAAGAGTGTTTTTCAAGCTTAAAAGCAAATGCTTGCATTTGCAAAATAAAAAAGTTGGAATCAGTACTGGAAAGCAGTCAGCCTCATCTAGTGCATTGTTGATTAAACCTGTGCTGGGATGTCTGTTTAGACCAGTCGTCTCAGATGAGTGCAGTTCAACACTAAAAAAAGACAATTTAACTTCACCTGCAAGTGCTATGCAGTTGCCCAGAAATAAAATCCTCCTCCTCTCAGCCAGAGCACATATGTAGCAGGCTACTCTGCAAGAGCTGGAGTAGCTCCTACAAAATTAAGTCATGCTAATTTTCAGTAAGGATAGAATCAGTGGTACACCTTCTCTACCATAACAGTTAAACACCAAAGCTCTACTGCTAAAAATAGAAGTCATCTACTGAAAATTGTTATCATTCTCATGTATTATATTTTGTTGGTTCAGATGTAAGTTGTTGCAAAGGAAAACTTACTTTCTGTCTGAGAAGGCAGTGGGAAGAATCTTTTGGAACAGTTCTGAATAACTGAAAATCAGAGGGAAATATCCCCACTTTCTCCATGGTTAGATATTACTTTGCTTGATTTCTCAAATCAAAATACCATTACGTATATACAGGTAGTTCCTCTTCACTCCAGCAGCAGCACTCAGAAGAAAACCCAGATGTATTAAAAACTGCATATAAATGACTTTTCTTTCATTGGATATACTGATGAAAATGAGGGATAGCGTAGCGTGAACAGAAATGCAAGAGAGTAGATAACAGCACTTTATGCCAGCCACTCACACCAGGAGCAGCTTTAATTTAATTTTATTCTAAATGGCATCTTGTCAGACTTCCAGTCAAGGGGTACAATATAGTGTCAGTTACCTTTGGTAGATGCTGACACCTGCCAGAATCACAGAAAATTAGGGATTGGAAGGGACCTTGAAAGATCATCTAGTCCAACCCCCCTGCCACAGCAGGATCACCTACACCAAGTCACACAGGAACATACCCAGGCAGGTTTTAAAGGTCTCCAGAGAAGGAGACTCCACAACCCCCCTGGGCAGCCTGTTCCAGTGCTCTGTCACCCTCACTGTAAAATTCCTTCTCACATTCATATGGAACCTCCTATGTTCCAGCTTACACCCATTGCCCCTTGTCCTATGGAACACACCACCGCCTTTGTTTTCTTGGCTATGAGACACAGACCTTGAGTCATTCCATTCTTTTCAGATGCCACCTTTATTTCTCTCCCATGCATTTGAAAAGTCAAGATACATTTTTTCCAGTTCCTTCTACAAAAGTTCTAGACAACCCTTCTTGGCTTGACTTTTACTGAGCCATCTAGAAGTTTGCTCCAGGTCACCACACACACTATGGTACAATATTTTAGCAAGGGAGATGTGACACATCACAGCTGAAAGCAGACAAACTTCCAGGATGCATGGATTTACTCACAGCACAAGGTCTTCCAAACTGATCTGTTATGGATACCAAACACTTTTTCTCCAGCAGTGGAAAAAGGACAATGTCTTTGACATACTGTTATCAGCATGACTGATGCTATGAGTCATTTTTGAAACTCTACCGCTTCAAGATCAGCCTCTCCCACAGAATCACAGGATCACAGAATCATTCAGATTGGAAAAGACCCTTGGGATCAGCAAGTCCGACCATCAACCCTACAAGTTCATCCCTAAACCAGATCCCCCAACACTACATTTAAGCAACTTTTAAACTCATCCAGGGATGGGGACTCAACCACCACTCTGCACAGCCCATTCAAGTGCCTGACCACTCTCTCTGTGAAGACCCAAGACCATCTTTCACAACATGATAGACTCTAACAGAAATACTTAAGCTATACTTGTGTTCTTTCATTTAAAACAAAGAGAAGAACATACTTTACCCACCAATCCTAATCCTCCCAGGATAGTTGTAGTAAGAGTGAAACCAACCCCCTCCACTATTTAAATAAAGGAATTTCTTACCTCTGTTTTCAAACCTATTCAGCTTTTACTCAGGACAAGACTAGCTCCTCTCAGTCTAAATTAAAACCTTCTCAGGCTGGTGTCAATCCTCCTCACCTGTGGTGGGCATGCGGAGACCCTCATGTCAGCTGGGCATTATCAGGGTATGATAATCTACACCCTTGTCTTTATTTTGCTACTGATTTTCCTGAGATGGGTGGATAAGCTAAAGGGTTTTATATTTTAATTCTTAGTGTTTGATCTTCTGGCTGTAGTAAGCCCAAGTGTGATTTATGAGATTGTAATACATTAGGCAACTGGTGACAGTGCTGTACTTTCATAGAATCATTAAGGATCAGAAGGGACCTCCAAAGATCATCTAGTCCAATCCCCCTGCCAAGCAGGACCACCTAGACCGAGTAGCACACAGGAACACACCCAGGAGGGTTTGCAGCATTATCTGCAAAAGCTAGCAAAAACCACCTACCCGTTATGGCTCTCCCATTTATCACAAGATGCCAAATTATTGGTCCATTTAAGAGACCCAGAGTAAGTGCCTGTAACATTTGGTTGAAAAGTTTAGGCCAGAAGAAGCAAAGCAGTTAACCTGAAGCTTCACACATGAATTTTTGGGACCTTTTTCCTCATGTCCAGCCTAAATCTACCTTTTTCCAGCTTAAAACCATGATCCCTCATCCTATTGTTCCCTGCCCTTGTGAACAGTCTTACTCAGCCTTCTTACAGGCCAATCTAATTAAACATTAGCCCTTCCTCATATGTGAAAAGGTGAAGATACAGAGAGAACTGGTCAAGGAGGCTATGAAACTCAGCACTTCTGCAGTACTTACCAGTGGTTCCCACTACTCTTTAGTGCAATTAGGAGAGGACATCCTCCCTGCTTCCCCATCTCCTTTGCTTGGCTGTATTAATCAAAGAAACAAGGTGCTTTGGATAGTGCAGTCTGAGAGGAAAACCCTTCCTGGCGAGAAGCAAACAATTCTTCTCCTCACTATTAGCCCAAACAAGTAATTTAGATTTGCATGAAAATAGGAGAAAATAGTTCAAATTATCTGTGTGTGAAAACTGAGTCGATGTCAGATCTATGATTACAAATGTAGTTTTAAGAGACTTCTGGTAAACTCCCATTACTTCTTACCAGCAATATCCTGAGTTTGCTCTTCAAACTAGTTGCAGTAGAGCTAAATAACACCTTAACCATACAGTACATTTTTCAGTGCAGATAATAAATATTTCATGCAAAATATTTTGGCCTATTATCCCTCAAAAATGCAAGGGTTTAAAGTAATAATAAATCATTCTGAAGTACTTCTAAAAGGGTTGTGAATTTCCATTAGCAATTTCTATTGGGCAAAAATTCAGTTTCACAAGATTATTAACTTGTTATTATCTTGTTTCAATAGTCAGAGAGATGCATCTACCAGATCATCTGACTCTTGAAAACTGAAACATGAATGTTCTCACTGGAGCCTTCGTATGGAATAATCCACATAAGCACAAATTCTGACTATTTTCATTCCATATTGTTGAGAATATTAAAAAAGCACAGATGGGTTTTACTACTTCTTAAATTAATTCATCAGATGAATAGGGAGAGTATAGTTTAAAGTAAATACAAACACACAGGAAGTTTTGATCCAACAGGTCCATTTCTTTCCTCTGATCAAAAGACTACTGCGCATGAATTTTAATGAGAGCTAATGTAACACACTGCAAGCATGAAAAGGTTAATATTATAAGGGCAGGAGGGGCGAAGACAGGGCACATGTATCTAAACTAGGTTTTTCATCTTTAATTTCAGAAAGTTTAAGAAAGTCATATAATGGGTACTAACTAACAAGCATATCATGGATACTAACTAACTTAATGTCAAACTTACCAAAAAAAGTACAGAAAATCAGCCACAGCTCAAGTGAGACACAGGACTTTCACTTACTCAGTTTACAGTTACCACAAGAATTTAGTCACATGCATTTACTAATTTCAGCCTCGCTGGATTTATGTTTTTGTGCCCAGTCTCTATCCATCCTTCCGGTTCCCTTTACTGACTTAGGTTAAAAAATAAGATGTTTCAGGTAGAGTTTATGTCAAGTTAAGCATCATTCACCCTTCTTGCTGGGGTCAAGCTCATCTACTGCCAGCCCACTTAGGAACCAGCATAAAATTTCTGATGGCATCATTGTGGCTGCTTTCAGATGCTCAGACTGTCGGGCCACTTGGGTAATTGCCTACAGCCAGGCACAGACAGCAGACAACCACCCTTCCCAAACTTTCTTTTTCTATGTCTCCATGCAGTGGGGTAGCAGAAAAGCCCCCTCAGTTTGGCTGTGTGCTTCCAGTTGTCTTTGAATTTTATGCAAGCCCTTTATTCTTCAGCCTTGCTTTCTTATGGAATGTATTCATGTTTCGAAACCTGCTTTGAGAAACGGCTGACCAGTTACTTTTGTCCTCCATGATACTAGCTCTGGAATGTGCTCTATCTTGTTATTTTGGCAACAATAACTCTAGTGTGTGTTTGCATTTCACCGTCTCTCCTTTCCATTCTGCTTGGTGGTTTTCTGACTCTGGGTAACTGCTGAATTTCTAGTTACACTGTGTTAAATTAAGGTACAACCCCTCAGTTTTCACTCCTGAGCTAACAGAAACTTGAGTGCTGAATTTCCCATTAAATTCAAAGGTCAATCCTCAACTAAAACTTAACATGCCTCGTCTCACTACTAGGGTGACCTAAGGCCGTGTGCACAACCAGTTACTGTAGATCTGAAACTTATCCCACCTGATTTTCGTAAATCACGTGTAAAACATCTTGAACAGACATATCTGAAAGCCAAAGGAATGAAACTATGCTGTGAGTTTACCTCGCACGGTAAAAGTACCCATTTAAGCTGGACCAATGCACTTCGTAAACCTACACGAGAGCAGGCACAGAGCATCCCAGAGCACCTTCAGTCTGCCCGATTTTTCTGCACATCACTGTTACAGCGCTGAATGACTTCCGCAGCCCGCACCAACATCGACTGTACTGCGCACACGGTGCCCCAGCCCGGACGGGGCGGGACGTGGTTGGGGTGAGCGGGGCCGCGGGCAGCTCCCGGGGCGGGACGGCGGCAGGTGCGGGGCGGCGGCGGGAGCGAGTCATTGGGCGGCTGGTGCGAGGGGCGGGCCGGGGGCCGGGCAGCAGCGAGGAGGGGGAAACCCGAGAGAGACTTGGGCAGAGCCGGATTTAAGGAGTGGCGTTGGCAAGAGGTGTCCTGACCGCGACTGTCCCTACTGCCGCACCGCCACCACCACCTTCACCATCATGCCCGTGAAAGGAGGCACCAAGTGCATCAAGTATCTGCTCTTCGGCTTCAACTTCATCTTCTGGGTGAGGGACCCTCAGCCGGCTCCGGGACTCTGTCCTCTTGCTTGCTTCTTCCTTGACGGGGCTGCCGGGGCGGGGAGCCCCTGGAAAAGAAATGGGAAGGGGCGAAGTGCCAGGAGCGCTGCTTTTATTCGGGTGCTTTGCTGCTGTTGTTGTTGTAGGTTTGGTTTCGCCAGTTTTCTTACTTTTCTCCTCTCGCCCCTACCCCTGCGGCCCCCAGCTCCC
>JAOXOE010027109.1:0-19376 GCA_028565055.1 Phoeniculus purpureus
AATGTCTCCAGAGGAGACTCCACAACCCCCTGGGCAGCCCCTGCCAGGGCTCTGGCACCCTCACTGCCAACAAGGTCATTCTCACACTGATGGGGAACCTCCTCTGCTCCAGCTCACACCTGCTGCCCCTTGTGCTGTCACTGGGTGCCCCTGAGCAGAGCCTGGCTCCATCCTGCTGACACCAGCCCTTCCCATACTGATTGTAAAGTGTAGAAATATACAGGACAAATGTAGAAGTGATAGGGGGGAAACTCGGGGAAATATATTGTAGACATATAAAAATAATTGTGAAAACATAGAAACCCATTGTAAAAACACAGGAATAATAGTGAAACTGCAGAGATCTGTCACGGTTGTGTAGAAGTTGATGGTTTATGTTATAAAAAACGGAGACAAACGATAGAATGAGAGTGCTCTCTGCATCAGGAGAGCCGACCAAACGGCCAGCGAGAGCTGAGGCAGAGCAGGAGGCAGAGCTGAGCAGCGAGTGAGGAGGATGCTCTGTGGCTCCGGGCAGCCCTTCCGTGCCCTCTGCTGCTCCCACAGCCTCCCCCGCTGGCCCTCGTGTCAAGAGGCTGCAGTTATGAAACCTCCGGGGCTGTAACTCCTGCACAAACAGCTCCCGGTCCCTCTCGCCGCGTTTGCTCTCCACACAGCAGCCGTCTCTCTGGGAGAGCCGAGCCAGGCGGCCACCACCATCACATCCCGGTAGCCAACAGGTACCTCCAGGAGCTACCTCTTTCTCTTGCCCCCTGCCCTCCCACCACACAGCACCGACCCCGCAGCACCAGCACCTTCCTCACCTTCTGCACCAGTACCTTTAACTGGTTTGTGCTGTTGTTAAGGTCACAGGAGTGTCTGTAGGGGTCTGCCTGAGCGCTAGCCACATGGCTAGTGGGTGGACCAGTCAATCAAGCACAGGGTGGAGCAGGGAGCCAAAGCCCTCCTGGACCCAAAACACCAAAGACTTGGGGTTCTGGAATTCAGCTGCAGCAAGTGGAGTCTCAGGGGCTCTGAGACAGAAGACTCAGTGGCTCCCAGTTAAGTCTCAATGACTCTCCATGGCTCCCAATTGGAAGGTTCAGTAGCAATGAATTAGGAGTCTCAATGGCTCCCAGCTGGGAGTGTCTCAGCAGCTCTGAGTTAAGTTCCAGTAGTTCCCAGTTGGGAGTCCCAGTAGGAAGCCTCAAGGGCTCCCAATTGGGAGTGTCTCAGCAGCTCTGAGTTAAGTTCCAGTAGTTCCCAGTTGGGAGTCCCAGTAGGAAGCCTCAATGGCTCCCAATTGGGAGTGTCTCAGCAGCTCTGTGTTGAGTTCCAGTAGCTCCCAGTTGGGAGTCCCAGTAGGAAGCCTCAATGGCTCCCAATTGGGAGTGTCTCAACAGCTCTGAGTTGAGTTCCAGTAACTCCCAGTTGGAAGCCTCAAGGGCTCCCAGCTGGGAGTGTCTCAGCAGCTCTGAGTTGAGTCCCAGTAGCTCCCAGTTGGGAGTCCCAGTAGGAAGCCTCAGTGGCTCCCAACTGGGAGTTTTCCTCAAGACAGCAACTCAGACAGAGCTTCTATAATCTCAATAATTAACTAATCTCAACGAGGCCAGAAGCCCAGGCTGAGCTCTGGTGCCCAGTAACAAACCCACGGGAGTTCAGTCATGATGTCAACCCACTCTCCAACCATTTATCACCATCACACCACCAGTCTTCAGCCTCACACCTCCTCCCAGTTAAGGAATGAAGAGGGTCCATCAGCCCTTCCACGCAGGAGAAACCCCGACTGCAGAGCTGCTGTCTGAACGTTGTCAGGTCCTGGAAGTATTTTGCACCACTCAAATATCCAGGGAACTTCTTCCCAGCCCGGATCAAGCGATGGATGCTCCCTCTCTGCCATTTCCCTGCTTTAAAAACCAGGCACTGGCTGCACAAACCATCCCCCACAAAGCAAAAGGATCTCATTAGAATAGAAAAGGGGGGGTTGATTTGCTCCCATTTAAACACCCCCCTCTTTATTTTAAATAGAGATGCAAATCCAGATTGGATCCCTGGGATTCCGGGATGGGCTTTCCTGGTGCCAATGGCCAGCAGCACACACCGAGCACAAGGGTTTATGAACCCCACAGAAATTCACCTGTAGAGCTTGGAGATGGGATCGAGCCCTCAGAAACACCCCGCTGGGAAGGAATTCCCTGTCAGGTCCAGAACAGAACAGCTTCAACTTAGTCTTCTGGTGAATCCTGAGCCAGAAGCTGATCAGCCAGAGCCTCTCTTTGCAGAGAAATGGCCTTTGAGACAGCAAAGCCCCCCTCACCCCGTCCCAGTGCCCAGGGGACAGCAGCGGGACCGGGAGCCTCCCTTGGCAGAGCTCGCAGGTCCCGCACTGCCCAGCGTCCTCCGCCAAAGGACAATCCCAGTAAAACCCTGGGAAAACACAGTCTGGTTCAATTGTTCGGGAGACAGAGTGGGGTTTGACGCCTGAGCCCGCAGCGATCCCCATCCGAGGGTGCTTTTTCCGCCTCACCGGGAGTTTTCACCCCCTTTCCTGCCGGTCCCCCCTATTGAACCTGCAGATGCAGCAGGACAATTGGCCCCTTTCTAACCCCAGAACGAAGAAATAACTTCTTCACGGCAACGGGACGTCCACGAGGAGGGTTAAAGCAGCAGAGTTGGCACCTCCATGGCTAGGAAAAGCCACAAACCATAAGGCTGAGCCGCCCTGAAACTTGTGCTGCCGCATTTTTAACCCCATAAGACATTCCTAGGGCTTCTGCCCTACCTTTACAGGGTTCAGGCACCACCTTGCTTTCGTTTTCTCACCGCTCCTGAATCACTTATTCCAAGGCTCCTCAGGAAATAACCCTGCCTGGAGGGACTCAACTTCAAGCCAGCTCCTCGAGCATCCCGCACGCTGCCATCGGGACTGGGGGAGCCAGGAGATGGGAACTGGGGTTGTGACAGGGCTTACGTGGGGGGGGGGACACGACAAGGTGTGATTTCCCCTGCGACAGGAACCTCAAAATCCCTTTTATGGGGAAAAATTCCCAACCTCCAACTTTTTATGGCCCCCCCGCCCCGAGCCCCAAGCGGAGCCACCACAGGTGGTTAAACCCGCTGCGGCGGCAACAGCCAAGGGGACTCCCGAGCCCAGAGCAGCAGCAGCAGCAGCAGCGGCGGGTACGACCCTCACCCCCCACATCACCGAGGCTCCCGAGACCTCCTGTCGCGGCACGGTCACCCCCCCCGCCGCGGCGAACGGGCTCCGGGCCCGGCCCGGCCTCACGCATCTCCCCGCGCCCCGCTAACGGCGGGACAACCCTCCTCCCCTCCCGCACCAGGACCCCCCAGTCCTTGTTCTCCACCCTCCCTCCTTTCTCCTCCTCCTCCTCCTCCTCCTCCACTCCCTCCCCCTTCACGCACCTGCGGCTACCGGGACTGAGGCAGCAACTGACCCTTCCCGCCGCCGCCCGCCGGGCACTCACAGAGGCCCCACCCACGACGCAGCCCCCTTCTGGCTGGTCACGCCCCCTTTCCGACCCCGCAACCAATTACCACGCTCTTCCCTCTCTGGCTCCGCCCACTAAAGTTACGGCCACGCCCACCGCCCCTCCGCCCGTGGCCCCGCCCCCTCCACCTGAGGGTCTTCCCGCCTTTTTCCCCGCCCGTGTGAGGGCGAAGGTGCTCGAGGGGCTCCTCCCGCCTTCATTTAGTGGGAAAACAGAGAACACAGGGGGCTGGGGTGCTCTACAGCCCAGCAGTGCCCATGTGAGGGTGTGGAATCCCCTACAGGCCCAGGAGAGCCCGTGTGAGGGGTTGAGGTCCCCACAGACCCAGGAGCACCTATGTGAAGGGTTTGGGGTTCCCTACAGACACAGCAGCGCCCATATGAGGGGCTGGGGTTCCCATAGAGAAGGAACTGCCTGTGTGAGGATCTGGGGTCCCCTACAGACCCAGAAGCACCCATGTGAAGGGTTGGGGTCCCCTACAGACCCAGCAGCGCCCATATGAGGGGTTGGGGTCCCCTACAGACCCAGGAGAGCCCCTGTGAGAGGAGCTGGGGTCCCCACTGTGAAGGAAGTGCCCGTGTGAGGATCTGGGGTCCCCTACAAGCCCAGCAGCACCCACGTGAAGGGTTGGGGTCCCCTACAGATCCAGCAGTGCCCATGTGAAGCACTGGGGTCCCCATAGAGGATTAAGTGCCTGTGTGAGGGGTTGGGATCCCCACAGACCCAGCAGCACCCACGTGAGGGGTTGGGTCCCTCTGAGACCCAGCAGCGCCCACACGAGGTGCTGGGATCCCCACAGGGAACGGGCGCCCCACGGGAGGCGTCGGGGTCCTCCAGAGCCCGAGTTTGTTTGAAAACAAGAAGAAGGGTTTTCAGCAGCCAAACCCGATAACCTGCATTCCTGAGGTACTGGGAAGTTTGTGGATCTTCCCCAGCCCCGACTCCGGCTCCTGCTCTCGAGCGGCTCCTCGGTCTGTTTATCTGCAGCAAGTTCCTTCAAGAACAGCTTTCGGTCCTTTATTCCCCCTCCCTCTCCCCATGTTTTTCTTCAGAATAATTGTGGGGAATCGGTGCCAGAGCTCTGACTGCCCCGCTAACCGGGCCCTGGTGGTACTGGCAGCTGCTCCGAGATTCCCAACGTTCCTGCTGGGCTCCTCCAGCAGATCCTCTTGACCCAGTGAGGCAGGAAGCGCCTCATTAGGACTAATTCGTCCCTATTATTTTTACGGCCATCTCAGCGCTGACAAGGGAAACTCAGTCCTTCCAGTGATTAAACAAACAACCCCAAACCCGATTCCTAGGGAATGGGACCCTGGAAAAAGGCTTGGAATGCGCTGCCTCCTCCCTGGCAGCATCTCAGGGCTGGTTGGATGGGTCTCCTGTGAGCAGCCTGGTCTGGGGAGAAGTGTCGCTGCTCCTGGCATGGAGTTGGTGCTGGGGGAGCTCTGAGCTCCCTCCCAACCCATCCCGGTTTGGGATTGTGTGATGCTCTAGAGACTACAGAAACGAGGGGGGTTGTAGCTGAACCCAGGGCACAGCGAGGGGTGTCCTGGAGAGCAGGAAGCTGGCTGAGGTGGAGCAGATGTGACTCTGTTATTAGAGCTTGTCGGATAAACTCAGCTGTTATTAAACCCACGACTGGGACAGGAAATTGCCCCTTTATCTGGGTTACATGAGCAGGAAGGTTCAAGCTGGTCTCAGTCACCTAAGCCCAGGTATCTGCTGCTTGTTCACACTCCCTCGACTGCCTGAGTCATCAGCGTGGGACTGGCCGGCACAGCACAGGACCAGGACGAGTTGTAAGGGACCTCAGAACTCATCTCTCCCAACCGCCTGCCATGGGGCCACCTCTAAATGGCATCTGGTTGCCCAAGGCCTCATCCAACCCAGCCTTGAGCACCTCCAAGGAGGGGGCAGCCACAGCCTCTCCGGGCAGTCGGTTCCAGAGTCTCCCCACCCTGGCACTGGAGAACTTCTTCCTCAGATGCAGTCTGACCGTCCTCTCCTTCAGTCCCAAACCATCTCCCCTTGTCCTGTCACTGGATCTCCTTGGGAAAAGGCCCTCTGCAGCCTCCCTGGAGGTTCCCTTCAGGTCCTGGAAGCTTCTCTAAGACCCCCAGAGTCGAGTCTTCCCTGGGTTGAACAGCCTCAGCTCCCTCAGCCTGTCCTCAGGGCAGAGGGGCTCCAGCCCTCTGATCATCCTGGTGGCCTCCTCTGGCCTCACTCTAATAGCTCCAGCTCCTTCTTATCCTGGGGGCTCCAGAAGTGGCCACAGGACTGCAGAGGGGGTTTCAGCAAGGCAGAGCAGAGCAGAGGGGGACAATCCCCTCCCTGGCCCTGCTGCTGACAGGGTCAGACCAAGGACACCTCTAGCCCAGCACTCTGTCTCCAGAGATGCTGTTTGGCCAAGCATGAGCCCAGGTATGAGCTGCCATCCCTTTCCCTCTCCAGCATCCTGAACACAGGAGTTGCATCCTTGCCCCTGTAGAAGCCACTTATGGACCTGTTGGTTGTGAATCTCTGTAACTTCAGTTCTCTCCACAGTCGTGTGTGACAGTGGGTCCACAGCATCATCCAATCACCAGGGTTGGAAGGGACCTCCAAAGGGCACCTGGTCCAACCCCCCTGCAGTGAGCAGGGACATCCTGCACCAGAGCAGGGTGCCTGGAGCCTTGTCCAGGCTCCCCTCGAGTGTCTAGCACCTCCCCTCTGAGGACAGGCTGAGCCAGGTGGGGTTGTTCAGCCTGGAGAGGAGGAGGCTCCCAGGTGACCTTCTAGCAGCTCTCCTTGAAGATCCAGTCTGTTTTCACTTGTTTTCCCTCAGGAAGCTCATGCTCAGCTCCTTCTCTCTAAATTGAAGCCTCCAAACCTTCTTGGCTGCTCCTTGCTAAGGCAGCTCATCCCTCCCCTCCCGAGACCTTCTGTACCTCCATCACCTTCCTCCCGAGCAGCTGGGACCACAACTTTGCCCCAGAGGGCTTCTAGAAAAGCAAAGAGGCAACTCTGACCCACCTCAGGATCCTTCCTGAAGGTACCTGATGCTGAGCTGGTGCTTCAGGCACCCTGAGCCTCCAGATTCAGAGCACAGTTGGTGCCAGCGAAGCTGGTGCTGACAGCCCTGAGCTCAGCGCTGGTTTAGAAGAGGTTTAGTGGCCAACAGGTGACGGGTGGTTGTGAACTGCAGGTGCAGGGGGTGTCGAGGCAGGAGGATGTGAACAACCTGTTCTTGGAGAACAATCCCGGGTGTAATAATTAACACGGACACAGCTCCCGGGGTTAGAGCCAGAGAACCTGCCCTTGTGGCCAGCAGGGCCAGTGGTCCCCTGGGAGGCATCAAGAACAGGGGGTCCAGCAGGTCCAGGGAGGTTCTGCTGCCCTGGTGACATTGCACCTGGAGTACTGGGTCCAGTTCTGAGCTCCCCAGTTCAAGAGCGACTGGGATCTACTGGATCAACAATTAGTGGAGAACAACTGGGGTCTAATAGAAACAGGGATCTACTGGAGAGAGACTGGATCTGCTGAGGACAGACAGAGATGAACTGAAGAGAGACTGGGATCTAGTGGAGAGATGGGGATCGACTCGAGAGAGACTGGGATCGGCTGAAGGGAGCCCAGCAGAGGGCTCTGAGGATGATGAAGGCCCTGGACCATCTCTCCTGGGCAGGAAGGCTGAGACTGTTCAGGCTGGAGAGGAGAAGGCTCAGAGGGATCTCACTGCTGCCTGTAAAGAGCTGAGGGGTGGGGGGCAAGAGGAAGGGGCCGGTCTCCTCTCGCTGCTGCCCAGGACCAGGACAGGGAATGAGGGGGATCAGCTGGAACCTGGGAAGCTCCAGCTCAATGAGAGGAGACACTTCTTTGCTGGGAGGGTGACGGAGCCCTGGGTGAGGCTGCCCAGAGAGGCTCTGGAGAGATCCCAGACCCTCCTGGCTGCTCCTGTGGGATCTGCTCTGGGGGGGATCCTGCTCTGGCACAGGGGGGGTTGGACTGGGTGATCCCTGGAGGTCCCTTCCAACCCCTCACATGTGTGATGCAGTGAACACAACTCCACGAGCAGACTTCTGCCAGGTGGGAGAACCCACAGCTCTATCTTCTGTTTTCTCACTCCTCCCTGTTATCTCCTACGAGCCGGTGCCTCACCTTTGGCCAAGAGGCACCTCCTGATGGCCTCACTGCTCCCACTGATTGCTGGAGCTGCTCAACTTCCTTCTGGAGCTGCCCAGCTGTAGTGGGTTGGATCAGGCAGCTGCTGGAGCATCAACCCCGTGGGATGGATGATGCTCAGACACCCACACAGAGCTGGGGGGTGGTTTTTTTGGGGGGTTGGAGTCCTCCACCCAACCAGTGACTTCCCTGTGACCCCTCCCAACAGCACCAGGGCTGTGTTTAATCAGTGATTAAACTGGAATTTCACTTCCATTTCCAAACAGGCTCTGACGGTCCCTTACAGGGCAGAACACGGTCCCTTCATGTTTATCGATGGAGCCAAGGCAACCGAAAAATACAGCAGGGCCACGGGGGCTCTGCGGAGGCACCGCGGGGCGGCAGCAGGTGTGATCTGAGTCTCCTGAACCTGAGCTACTGGAGCAGAACCCCCGTTGAGTCATGGGATCATGGAATCACAGGGCTGGAAGGGACCTCCAAAGGGCATCTATCCAGTCCAACCTCCCCCGCACCAAGCAGGGCCAGCACTCCCCAAGCCAGGTTGCCCAGAGCCCCAGCCAGCCTGACCTTGGATGGCTCCAGGGATGAGGCCTCCGCCCCACCTCTGGGCAGCGTGTTCCAGGGATACCCCACCCTCAGATCCCACAACTTTCTCCTCCTGTCCAGCTTCAGACCAGGACTCCTCGTCCTGTTGTTCCCTGCCCTTGGGAACAGCCTTCCCAGCCTCCTGACAGCCCCTGTCAGGGCTTGGAAGATACTTGGAGGTCCCCCCAGAGCCTTCTCCTCTGCAGCTGAACAGCCCCAGCTCCCTCAGCCTGTGCCCAGAGCAGAGGGGCTCCAGCCCTGTAATCATCCTCGTGGCCACCTCTGGCCTCACTCCAGCAGCTCCAGCTCCTTCTTGTCCTGGGGGCTGCACTCGAGATCCCTCTCTCACCCCTTGTTCCAGCAGGAGTCCAAAGAGCAATTTGGGTGTCACCTCAACCCTGTCAAGGCTGCCCAGGAGCCTCTACGGGCCAAGAAGCAAATGATCTCCTGGGGTGCCTGAAGAAGAGGGTGGCCAGCAGGTCAGGGAGGTTCTTCTCCCCCTCTGCCCTGCCCTGCTGAGGCCACAGCTGGAGTCCTGGGACCAGTTCTGTGCTGCCCAGTTCCAGAAGGATGAGGAGCTACTGGAGAGAGTCCAGGGGAGGATGAGGAGCTCCTGGAGAGAGTCCAGGGGAGGATGAGGAGGGGACTGGGAGAGCTGGGGCTGTTCAGCTGCAGAGGAGGAGGCTGACAGTGGGATCTGATCGATGCGGAGCAGCAGCTCAAGGGCAGGAGGATGGGGCCAGGCTCTTCCCTGTGCTGCCCAGTGCCAGGACAGGGGGCAACTGGCACCAACTGGAAGGTGGGAAGTTCTACCTGAAGAAGCTGTTGGCTCTGAGGGTGGCAGAGCCCTGGCCCAGGCTGCCCAGAGAGGGTGTGGAGCCTCCTGCTCTGGAGAGATCCCAGCCCCTCCTGGCTGCTCCTGTGGGATCTGCTCTGGGAGACCCTGCTCTGGGCAGGGGGTTGTACTGGGTGATCCCTTCCAGCCCCACTGCTCTGGGATTCTGGGCTCATTAACACCCCAGTTCACCTGCAGCTTGGACACCTGGTGCTGGAAGACCTCTCTCTGCCTCTCTTCAGTCCATCTGGATCTCCCAAATCACTCTGCACCGTCGCTCACCCCAGGCGCTTCATCCTTCACCCTTTCTCCCAGCTCTCCGATGCCCACAGGTGACCCTGGGTCTCAGCACCGCGACACCGGAGCCTTCAAAAGCTGAAGCTGCTGTTACTTCACGATGAAAAGAATCCCAGCCTCCCTCCAGCAGAGCCACACGAGTAGGACCGAGCTCTCCCCCAGTTCACCGCAAGCCCCTCTTTGTCTGCAGTAACTCGAACCACGGGGTTGGTTTCGCTGAGCTCTTTTCATTCCCGGACACTCAGAGTTGCTTCTTTTTCTCATGAATCCCAGAATTCATCCTCCTGGGGACTGAGAGACACTGGATCCTACTTGCTGCTCTCAGCTACAGGGTTCTGCCCCTTTGTTTGTCCCCTCAGGTTCCCACCGGCACCTGAACCGATTCCCAGCAGGATGTGGGACAGAGCCAGGGCTGCTGAGCAGCTCCCGCAGGGCCCTTTCCCGGCAGCTCGTGGCTGCTCCTGGCACCGGCGTTCGGACACCTCCAGCCATCGGAGCAATTAACTCCGGGTTCCCATCGCGGAGGCTCTCCCAGGCAGGAGGGTGTTTTAACCGGTAACCTAGAGACTGGGGGGTTGCACCCACAAACGAGGTGACTCCTGCGTTAGGAGAGGGGCAGGGAGCACCATCCCCGCTTCCCGATGGGCTCAGTGCGGCTCTGAAAGGGCTGCTGGGTGACCTGAGGTGCTGGAATGAAGGTCGGGGCAGCCAGCCTGGCCCCTTTAGTGCAGCAGCAGCTCTGTCCTACAGGGGCAGCTGCGATTGAAAAACCCTGGGGAAGGAGAGTGAGATGGAGGGAGAGGAGAGCGGAAGGGGTCTGTGGGGCTTCTCATCGATCCCATAACTTCCCCGACAGCTGAATGAGCTTCTCCTTTATTTACGGTCTCAGGCAGCTGCCCCGAGACGATGCCCAGGGAAGCATCGGGTTGGGGTTGAGGGGTAGGGTTGGGCTTAAGGGTTGGGGTAGAGCTTAAAGGTTGAGCGGTAGGGTTGGGGTAAAGCTTAAGGGTTGGGGTTGGGCTTAAGGGTTGGGGTGGAGGGGTAGGTTTGGGGTAGAGCTTAAGGGTTGGGGAGATGAGCTGGGTGATGCTGCTTGTTTTATCCACCCCTTTTCCTGGAGCTTTTCCGATGCTGTGAGGCCCTCTGGACTGAAACTGCCTTTGGAAGGGAGGCCATCCGGAGGGATCTGGAGAGGTGGGTCCATGCGAACCTCATGAGGCTCCACGAGGTCAAGGGCAGGGTCCTGCATCGGGTCAAGGCAAGTGCAAACACAGAGGGAGGCTGAGTGGAGAAATGCCTGAGAGCAGCCTGGAGGAGGAGGACTTGGGGTGCTGGGCGATGAGAAGCTCAACCTGAGCCGGTGATGGGTGAGAGCAGCCCAGAGCCAACTGTGTCCTGGGCTGGGTCACAACCAGTTAGCAGCTTCCAGCACCTGTAGGGGCTCCAGGGAAGCTGGAGAGGGACTTTTTTCCCAAGGATCCAGTGCTGGGACAAGGGGCTTCCAGCTCCAAGAGGGGAGCTGAGAGGCAGAAACTGCTCCCTGGGAGGTGGCTGAGGCCCTGGCACAGGCTACCCGGGGAGGTTGTGGCTGCTCCCTCACCCCTGGCAGTGTCCAAGGGCTGGTTGGATGGGGCTGTGGGCAGCCTGGTCTGGGTAGAGGTGTCGCTGCTCCTGGCATGGAGTTGGTGCTGGGGGAGCTCTGAGCTCCCTCCCACCTCGTCCCAGTCTGGGGTTCTAGGATTCCACTGCCAGCCCCTGGCACTAAGCTGCTGCCTCCAGCCCAGCAGAAGGTCTCCTGCCAGAAGCCGATGCCTCAGTTGCCTGTTGCTAACCGGGGGTTTTGGTGGAGTCAAACATTAACTTCCCTCCCAGCTCCCAGCTGTCCAAGGTTCAGGCTGAGTCAGCCCAGCCGCTCTGCTTCCTGCTCCAGCTCTCTCCCTCATGAGTCACCCCTTGCTCCTCCTCTGCCGGGAATTCTGAGTCCTGGATGAAGCAAGAAGAAGGTGGCAGGGGGGTACTTTGGCTCCTGAGGACTTCAAGATGCTCAGTGTGCTCCTGCTCTGCAAAGAGGGAGAGTTCTGGGTACCCAGAGAGCCTCCTGAGCTGCAGAGTCTCCTCCAGCCTTCAGCAGGGCCGGGCTCCATCCAGGCAGCACTGGGCTGTGGGTTGTCCTGCTGTCCCCTGCCTGGATTCCGTTGGAACAAGCAGAAAATCCACGGCAGTTCCCAGAGCAGCCCAGCAGCAGGGAAGGCCAGAGGAGAAGAGCTGGTTGATGCCACAGTTCTTAGCCCCTGGTGCTCTCAGGTCTCCAGGTGAAGCCCGTGACGAGAAGTGGATTGTTTGGTGCCGGCTGCCTCGTGGAGCTGCAGCTGCTTTTATCTGTTGGGATAAAACCCAGGAGCTGCCGCTCGGAGGCTGCCTGAGGATCCCGTCCCGCCCTGCTGAGGCTTGAGCTCAGCCTGGAAAGCAGAGTGTTGACTTTCAGCGTCGCTGGAAGCTGTGGAATTGCAATTGCCCAGAGTCTGCTGAGCTCAGAGCTCCAAGCGGAGCCAGGAGCCTCTCGTTGGCTTCGGATAAAACTTCCGTGTGGCCACGGGGAGGATGGGATGAGGCTGCTGAGCTCCCCCAGCATCCAACTGTCTTCCTCTAGGCTTCTGCTGCTGCACAGGAACACAGAGAGAGCTCCAGGTGTTGTCTCCTGGGTCAGGCCACCACTTACTGTTGTCAGAACTACCCATCAAGAGCTGTTAGAGAGTCACAGAATCATCAAGGTTGGAAGAGATCTCCCAGCTCATCCAGTCCAACCATCACCCCGACCCCACCCTGTCCCCCAGGGCCACAGTGACCTGTCTGCTGAAAGGAGAAAGCAAAGTGGGTCCTTGAGGAAAATCTCCTCAGCTTCTGCCCCCTGATCATGCCAGGAGCCTTCTCAGCTCATCAGCCCATCCTCGGAGCCTTCAGCAGGCTCAGCTAAGGGATGGACCAGTATAGGGTGGGGACTGGCCTGCTGGAGAGCAGCAAAGGGGAAAGGGACTGGCCTGGAGGTGATGGTGGCCAGCAGGATGGCCAGGAGCTGGTCCTGGTGGCCAAGAAGGCCAGTGGTATCTTGGGGAGGTTAGAAGGGTCTGGAGAGGGTCTTCTCCTGCTCTGCTCTGCCTCAGTGAGGCCCCATCTGGACTGTTGTGACCAGGTCTGGGTCCCCCCCAGCTCCAGAAGGACAGGGACCTGCTGGGAAGAGCCCAGTGCAGAGCCCCGAGGATGAGGAAGGCAGGGGAGGAGGCATCTCCCTGGGGAGGAGGAGAGGCTGAGGGAGCTGGGGCTGAGCAGCTGCACAAGAGGAACCTGAGGGGGGACCCCTGGATGTTGGTAACGATGGGAAGGGTGGGGGTCAGGAGGACAGAGCCAGGCTCTGCTCAGGGGGGTCCAGGGACAGCCTGGAGCAGAGGAGGAGGGAGCCCAGCAGAGGGATCTGAGGATGATGAAGGTCCTGGACCACCCCTCCTGGGCAGGAAGGCTGAGAGAGCTGTTCAGGCTGGAGAGGAGAAGGCTCAGAGGGATCTCACTGCTGCTTGTGAAGAGCTGAGGGGTGGGGGGCAAGAGGAAGGGGCCAGTCTCCTCTCGCTGCTGCCCAGGACCAGGACCAAGGAACGAGGGGGATCAGCTGGAACCTGGGAAGTTCCTGGCCCAGGAGGAGTGGGGAGGCAGGACAAGAAGCAGGGCAGAGGCTGCCACGGGATCTCCAACCCAGCTCCTGCGGGAGACGAAGCTCAAACCCAACCACCAAACCCCAGCCGAGCAGCGGGGAGCGCCCGGAGGTTCACGAGGGTTCAGCCCACACGTGTGAGCTGCACGTGAGGGCGGGGAGGTCCCGCCGGTGCTGATCCTGCCCTGCAGGAGAAGACGGGCTGTGCAGCCCTTAGACGATCCCGTTCTGAGAGCCGGGGAGACCGTGGCCACCAAACTCTGCCGCCTGAAAACCAAACAGCCAAGACTCCTCCACCGGCGGCCGCTCTCCAGCCCCGTCTCCTTGTCCCACCAGAGCAAGACTTGACTTCACCTCACGCCACCAGGCTCAGGTCCAGCCCTGCCCTCACCCTCAAGTAGCCCCGAGGACACATCCAGAGGGGCCAGCAGCCTGCCTGAGCCTCCCTTCACCACCGAGGTGGCTCCCCTGCCTCCGGAAGGAGCCCAAGGGCCACCCGAGCGTCCCAAGTGCCTGACCCAGGGAGCGACGGGACGGACTCGCGCCCCAACGCCCGGCGGGCCAGCGGCGGTGCCACGCGCGCGGGGAGCGGCGAGTCAGCCCCGGGCACGTCGGGCTGGCCGGACCTGCTCTGCCCCCCAGGCGGGAGCGGCGGCTGCCCAACGCTCCGGGTTGTGTCAGCGCCCGGCGGGCCGGGGGTGAAGGGAGGGTGGCAGCGGGGAAACCAGACCGGTGAGTCCTGTTGGACCCAGGCGAGGAGAGGAGGGTTCTCCAGAGGAAGCCCAGAAGCACCTGCAGAGCCTGCAAGTGTCAGAGCCCGTCCCTGCCTGCACCAGCCCCTCTCTCTCTCTCCAGGAAGCCACAGCTCCAGGGAGCTGCTTTTGACTCTTGGGGTCAGCTCCCGAGCACCACTTACCTCTCACCCTGCCAGGCACAGCTCCTGCTCCCCCTCAAGGGCTGCCCAAGAGCAGGGGAGGCTCAGAACGACGGGGGTGATGACGGACCAGAGCACCAGCAGCAGAACCCGGCTCTCGCTCCCGATTTTATCGCCACAGAATCATTCAGGTTGGAAAAGAGCCCCGGGATCGAGGTGCTGCTTTGGGACAAGGGGAGATGGTCGGAGACTGAAGGACAGTGTGAGGGTCACACTGCAGTCTCCAGTGCCAGACTCTGGAACCGACTGCCCGGAGAGGCAATCGACTGCTGGACAGGGCTGAGGAACCCCCTCCCTGGAGGTGCTCAAGGCCAGGTTGGATGAGATCTTGGGCAACCAAGTCGAGTTGAGAGGTGGCCCATGGCAGAGCGCTGGGGTAGATGAGCTCTGAGTTCCTTTCCACCTGAACCGGTCTGGGATTCTCAAAGGTCTCAGTCCTCCCCAAATCAGTTTGGTGACAGCGAAGCACCAGAGTGCTGGAGCTGCCCTGAGAGGCTGTGGAGTCTCCTGCTCCAGAGAGATCCCAAACCCTTCTGGATGCTCCTGGGGGATCTGCTCTGGGGGATCCTGCTGTGGCAGCGGGGCTGGACTCAACGGGTCTGGCTGGACTCTGTGATCCAGGAGGTTCTTTCCAACCATGATGGGACGATCCCAGAGGTCCCTTCCAACCCCGCTGGTGAAGGACTCTGATCTACAAGCAGCAGTGGGAGGTTTAATTGGCAGCCTGGAAACACCGTGAGCTAAGAGGGACCTGAGGTACCCTGGAAGAGTAGAGAGACCACAGCCTCCCTGACAGCACAGCTTGCTCCGGTCTCAGAAGACCCAGTGCTCCCACAACACTCCCAGGTGGCCCTAAAGAAGAACCCAGTGGCTTCCTGGTCAGACCCCCACTGTTAGAGGCATCAGGTCTACCCAGAGCCTCATCCCCAGAGCCAGCAGGGGTTAGTGGTTGCCTGAGTTACCCCACAGTCTCATCTAGAGACCAGTTTGCCCCTGGACCCAGTCTCTGCTCTGCTGGTCCTGCCTCATCGAACCTGCCTTTAAGCACCTGCAGGATTGGTCCCTCCACAGGATTCAGGGCGACCGACTGGGGGGCTCCGGGCGAGCGACGGGGCTTCACCGAGGATCACTGGGCGCACCCCACGGCTCCGAGGCTGCTCTGTGGCAAACACGAGGTGACCTGAAGCTGCTCGGCCCTCGAACTAAATGAGAGTTAAATCAAAGTTAAGGCTGCTCTGCTCTGGGGCTCTTCAGGCTTGAAGTGCTCACGGAGTCACTACAGAGCTGTGCCTCCCCCTCTCACCTGTCTCAGCTGCCCATAGCCCGGAGATACCTCTCCCTGTGGTCTAGGGAAGGTCCAGGAGCTGAGACATCAGAGGGGAAGAGGAGTCTTTGACGCTTTGAGGGGCACCAGGCCAACCTCAGCATCTCTGGGTGCTGGTCCTTACCGCTTTTCCTTCTCTCTCCTTAGGTATGAGGATGAAATCCGCCTCTGCAGCGGCATGGAGTTCACCTTCATGGAGCTCAAAAAGGTCAGTGGGCAGAGGAGACCCTCCAGGAGCATTCTGCACAGTACCAGAAGCAGAGAGGAAGGATGGGCCAGCTCAGCTCTGGACTGAGTCCCTGTCCCACCGATGCTTTGTGGGGTAGGAAGGTTCTGAGGAGAACAGAGCAGAGAGCATGGGCTGAGTCCTTGACCCACAGATGCTTTGTGGGGTAGGAAGGTCCTGAGAGACGGGAAAGTCTTCTGGCTACGAACCCAACCGAGTGACTAACAAGCGCCCGTCTCCTGCAGGACCTAGATGTGAGCACCCTGCACAGGACTGAGCTGGAGGTGAAACTCAACGGGCTCCAGGAGCTGATGGACCTGAAAAAAACCATCTATGAGCAGGTAAAAACCTGACGGGGAGGAGCGGTCTGGGGGGTGAGGCCCTGGCACAGGCTGCCCGGGGGGGCTGTGGCTGCCCCATCACCCCTGGCAGTGCCCAAGGGCCAGCTGGATGGGCTCTGGGCAACTGGGTCTGACCAGAGGTGTTGCTGCCCCTGGCAGGGGGTTGGGGCTGGGGGAGCTCTGAGCTCCCTCCCAACTCAACCCAGTTGGGGAGATCTGGAGCTCAGGGCCAGGGTTTGGGGGTGGGCTGGGGCTGCTGGGTTCAGGGTTGGACTCGATGATCCTAAAGGTCATCTCCAGCCCAAGTGACTCCACCGTGCTGGGATTCGACGGCTGACGGCCAGTGCTCACCCCTTAATCTCCAGTGGGACCAGGGTGGCTCCTCCCGCCCCATGGCTGCTGCAGGGGGAGGCTCTGTGGGTCTCATCTCTAACCTGGGGTTGGGGCTCAGCTCCTAGCCCCACCACCAGCCTTTGCCTTGAGTCCAAGCGCCCAGGGCTTGAGCTGAGGGTGCTGTGATGGAGACGAAGGGCTCCCAGCAAACCCCAGTGAAGCCGGGTGAGGTGCTGGGTGCCCTTCAGCACCACCCGACAGACCCTGCGTCCCCTGGATGAGCAGGGGGCAGCCAGGTTAGATTCCACCAGGGTGGGGAGAGGACCCAGAGGCCAAACCCAGAGGCTGGAGCGATTACAGCCACTTACTCAGAGGCTGCACAATGTCACCCAGCAGGCTGGGCAGTGGCGGGGCAGCGATTTGGGTAATTCTTCCCAGCACAACCCATTAAGAGGGTTGGCAGAGGAATGTTAACAGCCCTGGCAGGAGAGACTGAGGCACCAGGACCTGCAGTAGCACCAGGGCTGCCTCAGAGCACCTGCCCTGCCTGCAAGGACCCACCCAGCAGCACTTACGCAGAGGTGTAAAATCGTTCCTGGTGCAAGGGGAGGCTGGAAATCAGGTCCTAGAGTCACAGACTGGGGTGGGAGGGAGCTCAGAGCTCCCCCAGCCCCAACCCCCTGCCAGGGGCAGCTCTCACCAGAGCAGGGTGCCCCCAGGCTGAGGGTGATGGGGCTCTGCAGCCCAGGGAGGAGAAGGCTCCGGGGGGACCTCAGAGCTGCCTCCCAGCACCTGAAGGACGGCGGAACCTCCAGTCCAGGCTGAACCTCTGGACCAGAAACTCCAGGGAGGCTGCAGAGGGCCTTTTCCCAAGGGGATCCAGCAACAGGACAAGGGGAGATGGTTGGGGACTGAAGGAGAGGAGGGTCACACTGCATCTGGGGAAGAAGCTCTCCAGTGCCAGGGTGGGTAGACTCTGGAACCGACTGCCTGGAGAGGCTGTGGCTGCCCCATCCTTGGAGGTGCTCAAGGCTGGGTTGGATGAGTCCTTGGGCAACCAAGTCCAGCTGAGAGGTGGCCCCCTGGCAGGAGGCTGGGGGAGCTGAGCTCTGAGCTGCCTCTCCCAGCCCAGCCCAGCCTGGGATCCCGTGAATCAGGAACCAGCAGGTCAGGACCCCTTTGTCTCCCCAGTGAGAGGAAGGCAAAGAGGGGGCACAAAGGCTCCTCTGAAGAGAGGAGAGGCCCCAGTACAAAGGGAAGAACAAAACCATCGAGATGAAAGGCTGGGAGAGCCGGGGGAGATCTCGGCTCCTTTCTCTCCTGAGCCCAGGGTAAACCAGAAGCAGCTGCAGCCCCAGACAAGGGTGAGGCTGGGGCTGGGCAGGTCTGCAGCATCTGCTCTGCATCAAGCCTGCCCTCGACACACGGCCGCCCAGGAGAGCGGCTACAGGGGTGGATTAAGGGTCCTCCCCTGGCTCTTGGCTCCTTTTCCTAACCCCGTGGCCGCGCCAGCGCTGAAGAACAGATGCCCAGGCAGGCATCCTGCAGCCTGTGCCAGGGGGCCCTGCTGCCCCCGGCCCCACCTCTGGCTGGAGCTGCCCAGGGCACCAGAGCAGCTCTGGCGGGGGATTTGCTCAGTGAAGGGATCTGTTTCTCCTCCAGACCCGGGGCAGGCTGGTACCACACAAGTGGCAGCCACAGCCCCCACCCCAGATCCTGAAGCAGAGCTCAGCCAGGGCAGCTCTGACTGAGTCATGGAATCAGGGACTGGGCTGGGCTGTCCCTGACCATCCTCTGCATCTCTGGGGGCTTCCACCGGTTTGGATCTCCTGGGGACTCACCGAACCATGGACTGGGGTAGGATGAGGGAGCTCAGAGCTCCCCCAGCACCAACCACCCGCCAGGGGCAGCGACACCTCTCCCCAGAGCAGGGTGCTCACAGCACCTCGGGATGAGGGAGCAGCCACAACCTCCCTGAGCAGCCTGTTCCAGGGCCTCAGCCCCCTCCCAGGGAGCAGCTTCTGCCTCAGGTCTCTCGCTGGGGCACCCACAGCCTCCAGAGTGACTCTCGCTGCCCAGCAGGTCGATACCCACCATGAGAATCTGATGGGTCCCTCAGGTGGATTAACTTGCCCTTGGAGCACCCCAGAGGCACCGGGCTGGAGCCAGAGGTCCCATCTCAACCCCCTAAACCTGAGCCTGGAGAAAACCCTCCCAGTTTCCAGCCTCCAAGAGACCGCAGAGCCAGGGGCCCTCAGCATCGCTTCGCAGAGGTGCTGGGGTTCAGCTCCCTCCTGACCACTCGGTGTCTCAGCCCTGTTCTCTCTCTGCTGCTCAGGAGCTCGAGGAGCTGCTGACTGAGATCAAGGACATCTCTGTGGTGCTGGGCATCGACAACTCCTGCAAGCTGGACCTGAGCAGGATCGTGGAAGAAGTGAGGGCCCAGTACGAAGCCCTGGCTCTCCGGAGCTGGGAGGAGGCTGAAGCTCTCACCAGGAGAAAGGTACCTGTGCCCTTATCTGCTTGATCCTGGGGAGAGGCAAGGCAAGAAGAGGGAAGGGAAGGCATCAGGCCAGGAACTACAGGAACCAGCAAGGTGTGGAGGGACAGGAGATACCTGGCAGCAGGCAGCCAACCCAGATCCTCGCTTGGCTGTGGAAACGAGCAGCTTCATGGCTCCAGGCTCTCCACACCTCAGCAGGGAGCAGCAGGGACATCTCCCAGAGGTCGCCTGTCCCACCCTAAGTGACCTTCCACTGGTGCCTCCTCCAAAGAGAGTGAGAGTTAACCCCCAGAGCCAGTGGGATCTCCTCCAGCTCAGCTACAGCACAGGAGAACCAGCCCTAAAGCCTTCACCCTGTTCAAGGGCAGTGGGAATCCTCATGGATTCCTCGGCTGGAGCAGATCCACTGACCCACCCTTCCACCTCTCCTGCAGCTCAGCGAGGGAAGCGCCCAGTCGGGCACCTACGGGGGTCATCTCCTCGACAGCCGACGGGAGATCGCGGACCTGAACATCCAGATCCAGAAGCTGAGGTCCTGCATCGTGTCCCAGAAGAGCCAGGTGCGTCCTGGGGGTGGGTGACCGAGCTCTGGCATCGGGGTCAGAAGCCGCCACCACCACCCACCGAACGCACCCACCCACCCACC
>JAOXOE010027110.1:0-19375 GCA_028565055.1 Phoeniculus purpureus
GACCTCAAAAGATCATCTAGTCCAATCCCCCTGCCACAGCAGGATCACCTAGACCAAGTAACACAGGAACACATCCAAGCGGGTCTTAAACGTCTCCAGAGAAGGAGACTCCACAACTCCCCTGGGAAGCTGCTTCCAGTGCTCTGTTACCCTCACTGGGAAGAAGTTCTGTCTCATATTTATGTGGAACCTCCTATGTTTCAGCTCACACCCACTGCCCCTTGTTCTATCACTAGAGGACATTGAGAAGAGCCTGGCTCCATCTTCCTGACAACCACCCTTCAAATATTTAGACATTAATGAGGTCACTCCTCAGTCTTCTCCAAGCTAAAGAGACCCAGCTCCCCCAGCCTCTCCTCATAAGGGAGGTACTCCACTTCCTTCAAAATCCTCGTTACTCTATGCTGGACTCCCTCCCTGACCCTCATGCCTAAGAGGCTTGCCCTTTCTAGTTAGTGCCCAATCCACCCCTTGCAAAAGGAATACTGGAGCCTGTATAGGGGAGGACATACCATGAAAACCAAGAGTCTGTGAAGAGAGGGCTGCTAACCTCTCCCATGTGCTTTGCCATGCAATAAGCACTGCCACTCTGTAAGATCAGTTCAGCTTCAACAGCACAAGCCTGAAAGTCTTTGTGAATTAAGGCTGAGTAGTGACATTTAGATACAGAAATTAGGGCAGATGAGCTGCTGTGAGCTTCCAGGGGCTCAGGATGTATCTCTTGTGAGCAGACGACATTTCAGTCATTGCCTGGTATGAAGCACAGGGCAGAAGAGGTGTCCCACTGCCCTGCCTGGGGAGATGGAGTGGCCTGGATGCCTACAGAGAAAAGAAACCTAAGGTCTTGGGGTGAACAAGCCCCAGAAAGATCATCCAGGCTTCATTCTTATCCTTTACCTTCCCCAGTTTGGATTTCTGTTTAGTCAACCTTGCTCCTTCCCTGAGGAGATAAATGGGGACCACAGAAACAGTTGAGGCAGCAGTGAGGAGCAGGCTCTGTGCTGAGGTGGGGCTGGGAAACGGGCAGGCGGTCAGGACAAGGAGGAAGGAGAATGGGGCATCCTTGCAAAGCCCAGCATATCACTTACATCTCCGCTCTGGAAATCCAGGTGAGAATGCAGGCGCAGGCGGACGGGGCACTGCTGGAGGACATCTACACGCTGCCAGTTGGCATCCGCACGGTCCATGTCACCAGCACGCAGTTCCTCATCAACGGCAGGCCCTTCTACTTCCACGGTGTCAACAAGCACGAAGATGCGGACGTAAGTGTGTGGCACCTGCAGCAGGGGCACCTCATGGCTCCTTGAAGCCCCTCACAGCCCCTCATGGCTCCTCACAGACCCTCTAGGTTCCTCGAAGCTTCTCGAAGCCTCTCACAGTGCTTCACTGCTCCTCCTGGGCCCCTCCTGGGCCCCCCATGGCCCTTCACGGCTCCTCCCGGGCCTTCTCGGCTCCTCCCGGGCCTTCTCGGCTCCTCACTGCCCTGAGGAGCTGCAGCAGACCCTGCTCTTTCCCCCCGTCCCCACTCAAAGGGCCTGGCAGCACCTAGGAGAACCTTTGAGGGCACCACGAAGCCCCGTCCCGCCAGAACACCCCGCTCGGGGCTCACAGGGCGCTGGCAGAGGGGCTGAACCACCCCCGGCCATGGCTTCCCCTCACAAACTGCCGCTCTCGGGGTCCCCAGCCCGGGAAACATCAGGAACGAAGTGTCCGCTGGGGCGGCTCCGGCCACTGGGAGGCTCCACGGCCCCAGGAACGGCCCCGGCCCCGCTCGCCTCCGAGAGGGCGGCTGCGCCTAAGCCGCGGGGCTGCGGCTCCTCCTTCCCCTCCGCGGGCCCTCACGGGCATCACCTGGGCCCGGCGGGAGGCAGCGGCTGTGCTGGCAGCGGGGCTGGAGCGCCGTCGCCTCCCTGCTGGCTGTGCCCGGGGGCTCAGTGTGGCCATGCCCGGGCCCCTCTGAAAGGCGAACTTGGCTCGGAGAGGCAGAAGTGGCCCCCGGCGCTGGGGATGCCCTGGGAGCGCGCAGGGAAGCGGCACCGTGTGAGGAGAAGCCCCGTCCCGGCGGGACTACTGGCTGTGATTTCTCTCTTCTCCCTCCCCAGATCCGGGGCAAAGGCCTTGACTGGGCCCTGATCGCGAAGGACTTCAACCTGCTGCGCTGGCTGGGCGCAAACTCCTTCCGCACCAGCCACTACCCCTATGCCGAGGAGATCATGGACCTGTGCGATGCCTATGGCATCGTGGTGATCGATGAGTGCCCTGGTGTGGGCATTAAAATGCCGTAAGAACCCTCCCCTTGTGTCCGTGTCCCCCTTCCACCCTGCAGCACCCATTCCCCTCATCAGGGCAGCACTTTGCTCTATTTAGAAAGCCAGCTGTTGCGCCATGTGTGCCCGGTGAGGTTGGGCAACCAGAGGGTGTTTTGCCACATGACTGTCCTGTCATTTGGGCTGGTTCCACTAACAAGCCCGAAGCACAGAGCAGCAGGATTGGAGGAAACTGAGCAGAAGCTGTATTCAGTGTCAAGGCCCAGCTGTGCTTATACACCCCAGAGCCCTGAGTTTTCACAGGGAGAAGCAAAACAGATGGATTTTATGCCCTCACCTAACCGGGTCTTGTGTTTTGTCTTTAAGCGAGAGCTTTGGGAACAAGTCCTTGCAGCATCATCTCGTTGTGATGGAGGAACTGATCCGCAGGGACAAGAACAGGCCGTCGGTGGTGATGTGGTCAGTAGCCAACGAGCCGGCGTCGGAGCTGGCCCCGGCAGCTTACTACTTTAAGTAAGTGTTTGTACAGCGAGCTGATGCCTGAATTCTGGCACATGAGGCATCTTCTTCCTTTGAGATGGCACAGAGAAGGAGTAAAGAGTTTCTGCAAACCCTGCAACAGAGGTGGCTGGAGTTGCAGGCACTTCACAGCAGATGATCACTAAGTATCGTTCAGTGTTTCATTAAAAAGTCTCTTTCTGCTAAATCAAAATCAGCTCCAAACATCTGCGGGGTGGGGGTGGGAGAAGGAAGGATACTGGGGAAATGGGGCTGTGCTTCTCAGTGCTGTTGTTGAACTCTTGCTTTGTTGTTTGTAAACAGGACAGTGATAGCTCACACGAAAGCTCTGGATCCCTCCAGACCAGTAACCTTTGTGACAGAGGCTAATTATGCTCTTGATTATGGTGTAAGTGTTTTTTCTAGCTTTTCTTTTTTCTCCTTTTCACATCACTTGTTTTACAGTCCATTTCCACACCTCCCTAAAGTTTACTGGGGATGTTTAACAGGGGGAGGCAGAAGAAAACTTCCAATTCTGTTTTGAGTACAAAGCACCTTATCCAGTAGTTGTAGTCCAGCTTAACAAAAAAAAAAAAACCAAAAACTGTAAGAACGGTTGTGTTGAGCGACGTATTCAGGATCCAACCCCTGGGTCCTGTTAACGTTGTTATGATTTGCTGTGCTGCTGTGTTTATTAACGCTTGGGATTTTCACTTGCAATTAGACCAAAGCTTAAACCTCTTTAAAATGCTGACATCCCTTGTGAAGTACTAATGAAGGCAGCTTTGCTTTAATTCCTGCTTTCAACTGCTGTAGATCTTCTGTGGCAGATGTCTGATAATGCTGAATAATCTAAAAGCTCTTCCAGCTTCATAATCGAAGTCCTGAAGCTGTATAACTAGCCAAGAGGTGCCTTCTTTGATGCCTGTGCCTTAAGCTGACCATAGCATGAACTGAGGATTCTACGCACACACATTTGTTTCAAGGCTAGTTACAGAATCACAGAACATGAGGGATTGCAAAAGATCCTCCAGTCCAATCCCCCTGCCACAGCAGGATCACCGAGACCAAGTCGCACAGGAACACATGCAGGCAGTTTTGAAACGTCTCCAGAGAAGGAGACTCCACAAGTCCCCTGGGCAGCCCCTTCCAGGGGCTCTGTCACCCTCACTATGAAGTTCTTTCTCATATTGATGTGGAATCTCATATTGACGTGGAACCTCCTATGTTCCAGCTCACACCCGTTGCTCCTTGTCCTATCATTAGATCTTATATCAGTTTTAATTTTTCCAGATAGATCTGTAGTACCTGTCACTACTGTACAGTAACCGCTTCTAGCAGGTGAGGTACACGATCCTACCACATCCCTGTTACAGGTTACGCTTTGTATTTATTCCAAGCTATCCTACAACCAGCAGGAATGGCCACCTGTAACTGTGACGGGTCTGTTCCTTCCCACCGCAGGAAAAAAACAACAACCTGATGGCCTCAGTTTGGAAGGAGCCCAGCAGGGCGCTGCTTGTAGATGTCACTGTTTCATCAGGCCCCCGCCATGCACACACAGGCTCTGACATCCCACCCCCATGGGCACATCCTGACACAACCCAGAAGAACAGACCCAATACACTGCTGTGATATTAGAACTTTTTGTTTCTTTTATTACAAAACATGTTAAGAGAACATTGAACAAGTTACATACAACAGCACGGTATCTGTAGTGGGCTTTGTGCCCTTTTCTCACACTGTCCGTGGGGTAGAAATGGCATAGAACTTGCAGAACGCTTAGTATTGCACCACTGATGCACAAATTTAGTTGCTAGTCAAAATATTTGACTCAATAGTCACCTTCCAATACTCAAAAAGGACACCCAAATGTACCAGCAAGCCAGAGACATCATGGAAACTCAAAGACTTCTAACAAACCTGAGGATGAAATGGGTTGATCTTGTCTGACTCTTTTCTGTGACCAAAGTCTGTAAGAAAACTGCCAAATTAATCTGCTGCTGGCTCACCAAATGAATCCTGCTGTTTTCCTGGGAAATAAGTCACATTGGGAGGGCCTGAGTGATGGGGGAAGACATGTCATGAGCCATAACACTGGACTTCATTAAATGAACCAAAAGGAGGACTTAGCTTTATGAGTGACAGTTGTCTGCTTTGAGCTCTGTGGCAGAACACTCTCTCCTTGTTTTTTGTAGGCTCCTTACGTGGATGTGATCTGTGTAAACAGCTACTTCTCCTGGTACCATGACCCAGGCCATCTGGAAGTTATTCCACTGCAACTCACTGCCCAGTTTGAGAACTGGTATAAAACCTACCAAAAACCCATTATCCAGAGTGAATATGGAGCAGACTCAGTTCCTGGGCTTCACAGTGTAAGTGTTACAGATGTTCTAGATGGAAAAAAGTTCTGGCAGGAGGATTGGACTAGATGAGCTTTTGAGGTCCATTCCAATCCCTAATGTACTGTGATACTGTTCTTCTTACGGAGTCAGCAACATTTAATTAGGAGGGCTGGGTATCACTGAGCCTGACTACTTGGTTTTGAGATGCATTAGCTTGTGAGTCTCCAAATGACTCCAGGATTGTCATCCTGCTCCACCAAAACCAATGAGCTTTGCCACTGACTAACAAAGGGTAGACTCAGAGAATCACAGAACATTAGGGATTGGAAGGGACCTCGAAAAATCATCCAGTCCAATCCCCCTGCCACAGCAAGATCCCCTAGACCAAGACACACAGGAACATGTCCAGGCAGGTTTTAAACGTCTCCAAAGAAGGAGACTCCACAGCCCCCCCTCGGCAGCCCCTTCCAGTGCTCTGTCATCCTCACTGGGAAGAAGTTCCTTCTCATACTGATGTGGAACCTCCTCTGTTCCAGCTCACACCCATTGCCCCTTGTCCTATCATTACATTCCACCTAAACTTTTTAGCTTTGACCAAAAGCCCTGAGCACTCCAAGATCAGTACTGAGGCATCTGTAGAAAACATATAATCAAGGTACAACACTGGAGCATGGACCTTTATTTCACAGTCACAGAATGGTTTGGATTGGAAGGGAGCCTGAAAATGTTCTAGTTTCCACCCCCTTCCCTGGGTAGGGACATCTCCAGCTAGACCAGGTTGCTCAGTGCCCTGCCCAGCCTGGCCCTGAACAGGCATCAGACAAAGCACCATCACCAAGCAGGAGCAGGCACTTCCCCAGCGCCTGGCATTGTGGTTGGATTTTATGTGCATCTCCACTTGCCATTTCAGCAGTTGCCAGCTATCACTAAATAGCTGCTGTTAATGCAGCGGAAGTTAACGTACAGAGACTCTGCTGAGATTAACTCAAAGGCACCTCTTTTTCCTGGCTGCAGGACCCACCTCTTATGTTCAGCGAGGAGTACCAGAAAGCTATGCTAAAAGAGTACCACGCTGTCTTTGACAAAAAGAGGAGAGACTACGTGATTGGGGAGCTCATCTGGAATTTTGCTGATTTCATGACGAATCAAGGTAAGCTTTTCTTTGTAAGTAGCTCTCCATCCTCCCTGCAAGTTTATGACACACAAAAATCACTGTGCTCTAGCAGAAAAGGGCCCTTAGAACATAACTGGTTTCTGTGAGAAAGTCCATCATTAGGAGAGCCTAGAGAGAAGGTTCTGCCTGTACTTAATGCATCCTCCTCTCCGCTCTGAACTGCTGGATGTCCCACCTATGTGATGCTACCCGGTGCAGTAGGGCAGAGTGCCAGGGAAGCTTGTGAGCAGACCCAGAGTACTTCATTTCTTGGCCAATTCAGAGCTTCAGTCAGCTGTTTGGGATGTCTCTCACTTGCTTCATATTTCATCTACAACTGCCTGTAGTAACGGAGCACCTTAAATAATGGATTAACCTGGTAGAGGTCTAGCAATAGAGAACCAGATGCCATGCTGGTAGACAATGCCTATCGTGACACTCCATCCGTGGTTAGTAACGAAGTGCACTCACAAAGAACGGGGCTTGACTTTACAGTGCAGTCACACAGAAAGGAAATGATTACAGCTCAGGAGGAGACCTAGCAAGGACCCAGTTATGTGTTTGCCACCTGCAGTGGGTTGGGGTGGTGAGCAGTCAGTGTTCATTTCAGGTAGAAAAACATCATTAAGAATAACCTGTTGAGCACCAACACAGCTGAGTCCTTGCAGAGCAGCAGTCAGCAAAGCAGTATCAGCTTCGACTAGGAGAATGGAGAAAAGCTACACGAGTTCACATACACAGTTCCCGTCTCTCTACACAGTGTTATCATCTTCCCTAATTTTCTGTGAAAATTGAAAGAGACAAAAAGGACAGAGACATTGCTGAAGGGCAGTACAAACAAGTAGTAATCAACAGTTTCACCATCAAATTTCCATGTGGAACTAACAGCAGGAGAACCTGCTGTAGATTCAATACTTCCCTGTGATAAATACAGTTAATTGCGGCTGTATTGCTCAGTTACAGCAATTTATCTTGCCAAGATGATACAAACTATGTTTGTCCAGTTCCCTGTTGTACCTGACTGCGTAGAAGAAAGTGCATAGGTCTCTTCCACCTGACCTGGGTTACTACAAACATCCTGACAGTTCACAGTGGGGTATTTAAAAGCATTTTATGTATGTTTGTTTTATTTTCTGTCTTCTCCACAGGGACCACACGTGTTTTGGGGAACAAGAAAGGAATATTTACCCGACAGCGACAGCCCAAATCAGCTGCATTTGTTCTTAGAGAACGATACTGGAAGATTGCAAATGAATCGAGTTGTCTTCCCCCCATAATTAAATCACATTCCCTCTTCCTAAACTGAAATCAGAAGGGACAGTGGCTGGGTACTGTGCTGAGTCTGTTCGTTAAATATCTGTTTGAATAATAATTCTGCCTGACTCAAGTCTTGCAAGTCTAATGCAATTTCTAGTCCACCTAAAGTAGTTGCTGTGACATGGAGCAGAGCAGAAACACTTACTTCCTGTGCTCAGCCATGTCTGGAGAATTCCTGTTTCCAGGTACAATATTCAGAGTTTCTTTCAAGAAGCTGAAGTTAAAGAGATCCTGACTGAGGTATCCGTTCATGGCAAAAAAAAAATCAGAGCAGTACACGACACAAATCAGTGCTGAAGATTTAGAAAATAAAATACAAATTACTCTAAATGATCATCACACCCCTCTAAAGCAAAGGGGGTTTTCCAGTTACACTCCCCTAACAGTTACACTACTCAGATCACTGCAAGTTGTCCACAGGATTACAGATGCGCAGTTTACAGCTTCTCTTGCTGGACAGAGCAGATGCGGCTGGCTGGGAAATTCTGAGTGTTCACAGCCCTCAGGAAGTCCAGGAACTGACGCTTCCGTGAGGAGACCCAGCACACCCCAGTACACTATGGAATTCACACTACAGCAGCAAGGTGGGTATGTTAGAGAGGTTTGTACTACAGCGACTGGACTTTGTTTAGAGCTATTTACTCACTACACAGAGAGCTGCTGCTATTAGATGCAGTTCTACCTTCCAGCACGGAAGGGCTTCCTTCACATTAAGCTGTCACTATACGCTACAGGAATGGCAGTCTAGAGGGTAGGTTTATTTTAAACCTTTTTGATCCTGGCCTGATTCTGAGTAAATTAATGTGCACAGGCTACTGTAGGCCTAACACAGTGCTGAAACGTCCCTCTCAGGCTGCAGTCCTTCAGGCTTGAAGGACTCTCAAGGCCAGGCTTCAGACTCTAAGGGATTACGTCAATACTCACAGAAGAGCTCAGAACACTTAGTCTGCAAACTTCATTGCAACATCACAGCACAGTCCCAAGAGCAGCATCACCCATAGCAGAGTGACCCAGCTGGAGGCTGCCTACTGAATTTGGGAAGCTGGCACAATTATGTAGCTTCAAAATTCTGACTGCTTTTTCTCAACTGGTTCTTCTGATAGCATTTCAAAGAAGTGACCAAAACACCTACCAGTGCAAGGAGAACATTTGCTCTCACGTTGTGTGGTGGCCAACTTCTATTTCCTTTAGATGTGACACATCAGAAACCAGCAGCCCTTCCACACTGCCACACGCAGAATGAGGACAGGTGTGTTTGCTGCAGACTCTGCAGCACTTTTTGTTGACTTTTTAAGGGAAAAGAAGAAACATACCAACATTCCTCACACTACATTAGGTCTACAGATTTGCTATCTAACTAGAACCCCAGGATGTAAAAGCGTATCCGCAGTGAGGAGACCCTCGCTCAAGTGCGCCGTGGTATGTGAGTGAATTCCTTATTTAAGCCCAGTACCAGTGTTCAAAAGTCATTTCAACTTCACAATCTCTAGATGCAGTTTAAGTCACTTTCTTCCCCATTTCAACAGACGTGACACACCAACAGCTGCCACAGAGGCTGCAGGGGAGAAAGCTCTCACGTTCCTTCAATCCAACAAAACAGCTGCAGTTTAATATCCACAGGCGTGCCAAGCACACACTGCAGAGTCTTAGCCTCTGCTTGTTCTCAACAGCTCAGTGCATGGAGACCCTAAGCCCTCCCCAGCAGCTCCCTCCCTCCCCCACAAATCCACAGCAGTTCCTAGATACACTGCGATCTTGGCATGGGGTTAGAGCAGACCCACAGAACCAAGAAAGTGCTAAAACAACACACCCAACAGGTCTTTTTGCATGTTGCTTCAAGAGCTGTAAGTGGGTAAAGCCTTAAGCCAACGCTGCTCAACCTTTACACACCCGTGTGCACAACATTCAGCAAGACACGATGAAGCTGCAGAAATTCTACAAACTGGTATCTCCGGGGGCCTGTCTACTGCTAACACACAATGTCATTGAAAAGAACCAAATAAAAACCACAACTTAGTACATGTCTAGAAACAGAACTACAGTACTGACTTAAAGAACAGTTTCTAAGGCTCAGACTGAGTCCAAAAAGGCCTCTGATTAGGTTCATTCAAGCTCTTACAATTGCACTGCACGGATGCAGCATAAGAATGATTGCAGCAAGACGTACACAGGTCATTTCTACATTTATTTCTTTTTATACCAAAAGAGTTATGTGCAACAAAGAGAATTCGTACATATTTACACCGGTTTACCTGTTAGCAAAAGTGTATCCTAAACCTCCAATAGGGAATCTCTCAACCTACACTGGTAAAAGGAACATCTGCCCCGTGACTCCGTTCGAATGGATCTTTCATTTGGAGTTTAAAGCACTGGTAATAAATAGGTGACGGAACATACCGTACAGAACAAACACCTAATACTTAGGCCATGCTTAACACAGTTTTATGGTAACAGAATACTTTGTCTTTTTTGCCTAGAGGATGTTTAAACAACATTGGCAGAACCAAAGCTACTCGATCTCTCTTTGACTTCTAGCCCATGTAAGTTAGGAGCATCAAGTACCGCCTGAAGCACCCCACCAACCTCGTTAAACAACCACGAGACTCGGTACAGCAGAAGACAAATGCACACGACGCTGTGCAGGAGTCTCCCAACAAGAGACATCTCCTGTCACTATCAGAGGTGGTAGGGAATGTTTCATTGGCCTTAGTATTGCAAACACTTTGCTTCTAAGAAACACTCATTTCCTAAGCGAGACTTGAATACTTCGTTGGCCTTAAGAGTAGCAAGTACCTTACAGTAAGAAGATTTCCGGAATGTTTAATTCCTAAGCAGGTTTTGGGATGAGGTTCTTTTGACCTTTCCAATCTGCCCCTCCCTGCAGGGCTTCCGAGAGCCAAGGAGGGGGAGTAAAAGCTCCAGTTCAGAACCTCTGTTCATAAATGACAATTTTCCCCCACTCTGTTCTCATGAGTGTTGAAACCACAACCAGAATCTGGGGAATCCCCCCAGTCCCTCTGCCACTAGCTTTTATCCCATACTCTTGTATCATCAAGAGTTTCTCAGAACTTGCCTTTGGATTTGTAAGGACCAAATTAATACCAGCCCCACACTTGCCACAACATCTGTCTGGGCTAGGGGCAGGCAGGGGGGCAGTTGCATGTGGCACTTGTCCGACCTCCATCATATTAGTAATTGTAACCTGAGCCGTTTTACTGGAAGAAATATGCTGTTTCTATCCTTGGGAGCAACAAGAGTCAACGAACTGGAAGCAAAAAGGTCCAAATTTCTACTGCTAGTATTATTTTGCCCTTTATTCAGGCCAACTGCATTTCTGAAGCACAAGAGAGAAAGCAGGAGTTAGGGCCATTCTGAGCAAATCACTTCCAGTAAAAAGTAACTGCAAGAAAAACACACGAGACAAGAGAGTTCACAATTAAGGATCAGATTTGCAAGTTCGTGCACAAAGTGGAGCTGCACACTCTTCCAGAGACCAAACCATTTGATCTCTGTGTGCTCACAAACAAGGACTGCAGACACGACCGCTGGAAATCTGGCCCTAAACAACTTTACTAAACAAACTGAATTAACATACTATGCCCACACAGACAAGCACAAGACACAGTGAAGTTAGTCAACACCTACACTTTCAGCTGATGGGGCTTTTTTCCAGCGTGTGCTACACCCAGAAATGGGACCAAGTGATCACTGGGTACACTTGTCTCTGTCGCTGCTTGTTCTGAGATATCAGCGCTGCAACTAAACCACTCCAGGCAGCCTGTGGTCACCTCTTCCTCGGATGAAAAAGATGCCCTTAGTGTAGATCGCAGGAATGCATCAAAATAAATCCATACAACGTAGTCAACAGCAGCAGTACCTCAAGGCTTGGAAGAGAACAAAATAAAGCCTTGAGGGACCAGATTAACACCATTCACTCCCCTTCCCATCAGCAAAGTTCAAGGCATTTGGGAGACAGAACTAAACATCAAGACAAGCTTTAACTCTACTCTGGTCAGTACAAAACGCATTTAATGGATTGTTGTCTAAAACTGTTAGACAAGAGGGACAGGGAATTTAGTGTTACATGCAACAGATGTTACTCATACCACAGAACTCTATACATTACAGCAGTCTCCACCTACATCCTTGATACAAACCAGTAGTAATTTAAACACTACGTTGTGAATTCCATCTCAAATATCCTATTTTCTCTATGGAACACTGCATGTTTCACAGTCAAGTTTCTCCTCAAGTTTTAGTGTTTAGAACCCACTTAGCCGCACAACACAAGTGTCTCTCTGACATTCACGTTCAAGAAAAAACAAACCCTGATAAACTAATTCTTTAAATAAACGGGTATGCAGTTGGAATTCTTCACGTTTAGAAGCTGACAAGGGCAGACAGCAGCACAGCACCAATTATAGTCAGTAGCTGAACCCAGACATTTTGGTGTCACCAAGTCTGAAACGCAAAGATTTAACTTTTCTGAATCACATCATCAACCTTCTGCCGCATCGATGTCACTGAAACATACTGCTACCACTTCTCAGTCTAAAAACTAAAGCCCATCTCTTAATACTCTTCTAAGCCCAGCAAGTCTGCAGGGAGTTGTGTTTGCCCGTTCATTTTTAAAGCAAGGACACTTCTGCCTGCCAAGTCCGACACAAAGTATTTGGTTTATGATTTTAAGACAGAAGGCACTTTTAGCATTCAGCCTTAGAATACTGAGCACAGAAACATTTGCAATTTTGTTCCCTTGTTTAAACTTGCAGTTTAGTTATGTGTTTTTTTTAATTCCAATTAGTTATTAGAAAGAGCAATGATAGCACTTTATCACATTTAATTTGCAGGAGTACATTGACTTACTTATCCCGACTAAACAAGTTGCCCTTCCAAGGGATCTCGTGCGTGTCAGGTCTAAAGTTCATTTCCCAATATAGCACAGCCCAAAGATCCCGAGGAAGATCAATTAAGTAACTGCTTCTTCAGTGCATTGCCTGGTTATCCCACTCGGTCAGCGGTTTCCACTGCAAATTGCAATCCTATACTGCAGAACTCACATAACATCAAACATCAGTAACACTGGCTGCCTGACCGCAGTCTGAAAATGAAACAGCTGTGTGGAAATTAAGTCCTTTCAAAGTTGCTCTTTGATCAACCAACCCCCAATCTGCATAGAATATCCTGGTGGCAGCTTCCTATTGACCACACAAGCTATTTTAATTCTGTACAGAAATGAATGAAGTGGTGGTTTAACGAACGAACTTCAAGGTTTCAGCTTTAATTCCATTTTTGTTACTGGAGACAACAAAACAAAAATAATAGAACAAACCCCAACCCTCATTCTTGTGAAAGCATGAGCAGTGAGAGCAGCGCCATGGTGTTCTCTACAGAGGTCACTTCTTCCATCACGTCAGTCGACTATTAGCTGAACACTCTGAAGCTCTTAGGCTAACGAAACCAATTGTACAGTGAGTTCTCCAGGGATAAAACCAATGTTTCTAGTTTTATTTACAGTGTAAGTCCTAATCAACTCTAAGTCCATCAGCTAGAAAAACAACCCCAGTAATACACATACTGTAAACATGGCAACATTAAATATGGTAACGTTAGCTAGTCTAGAACAGTTAATGTCATGATCACATCTTGTTATACCTGAATTTATATACAGGGTATTTTATAGCGGCTGTTACCACTTCACAAGTGGAGGGGGAAGAGAGAAAGTCTAGGCTTTGCTGTGGCTAAAACTCCTTCAAAGTAAAGTTAAAGCTTGTCTTTGATCGCGTTAGAGCTTTCTTTCATGACCACGTTTAAGTTGAAGATTAGCACAAAAAAAAAGAATTATCGGGGGGGCCCCTTCCAATTGATAATTAAAAATTCAGTTATGATTCTCGGGGAAAGTGTCTGATATGGAGAATAAAAAATTACTGCAAAATAAACTTAATGGAAGTTGGTTCTTCAGACTGTCAGTCAAGAGTTCAAACAGGCGTTACTCCTGTTTGGGTTGGAGTTGCCGTTTCCAGGCCTCGTTCAAATAAACTAGTCGTTTGTAGTTGATGATAAAGAGAATGAAGTTCAGCAAATATGTGATGACGCAGACAATGCAAAATTCCTTCAGCACGAAGTACAGAATGTACGTCAAGTACAACGACCCTACTACAGACACTATGGAGGATGTCATGAGGATTAGAGCTGCTACTGCACTTGCTGTCATACCTGCAACAAGAGAGAGAGAGTTACTACTGCTGCTCTCCTTCCCCCCCCGTCACACAAAGCACACAGCCTAAGCACTCCAATGCAAACTGAAGGCTACTCGGTGAGTTCGTGTTACGTAAAAGGCTGTTTAAAATACCATGAGTTCAAGATGGCTGACAAATCACTATTTGCAGGGGAGCTTCTAGGTTCTCTACGACAGTCCCTTGATAAGAAGTATGTGTGGTATGTACCATCTTCCGTGTTCCTGAGTTACGGGGAAAGTTATAGGTTGGTCAAGTTACATCTATCCCGATCAACAGCTTTATAGCAGACCACATAGTTATGAAAAAACATGCAAACATTACACTTGATGCACTTGTTCTGCCTGTTATCTCCATTACTTCTACTAAACTTAGACATTTCATCTTTTATTCCCCTCTTTCCTGTTGTGCAATCCAATGCTAACTACATTTTCAGTGAAAACACCACTGCAGCTACTGCCTTGACACCTGTACGATTAACAGCACAGCAGGAGAAAAAGCAATTGCTCCTGGTATTAGTCAGGTTTTTAACACCTTTGGACAGAGGTGTCATTAGACTGCTACTAAAAATCCCCAAAACAACAACAATGACAGCCATTGCTTGTGCAATGTGTGACACACTCCTTTTTCATCGACACAGACTTCAGGCTTGAAACTGAATCCGTACTTACCCAGTAGCATTTGTAGTATATAAAACACAAGTCCAAAAACACTGTTTGACTGATTTATTGCACTGTCCTTCCCAAAGATGGAACCCAACAGACCGAATCCTCGACCCCATCTGTAAAACAAGGAAACTAATTAACGTGTATTTGGACACCTATTGCTTTACACTTCCAATTCATCGCTGTTGGGGAAAACAAAGACCTGTGTATTCTGACATGAATACTGCAGTCCTATATGAAGTTCAGAGTTATCTGGGAAAACCAAACAGCTTGAACAGGACATACATCGAGTACAACTTTAACCCATAGAAGCTGCTAGGCATGTCAGGAACTACCAAGTTCACACAGCTGCAACTTCACCAAACACCACATCTGCTTCCTAGGGTTGCAGTTCAAAGCCCTTATGTCAAACAAACAAGCAAACATCCTCCATCACAGTAAGTTGGACACATGCTCAATATACAACTGAGATACAACTCTGTAACTAGTTGTTACTGGCTCTGCCAGCACCTACCTCACTGGCACAAACAGAGCAAGCAAATCAGAACATATGTTTATGCTTGAGCTGCTCTTGATCAGTCTAACACCTCAGAAGGAACCAAATCTGTCAAGCAGACTAGCTGGGGCTGGTGCCATTACAAGACGCATAAAGCATCACTTGCTAGAGCCCCTGCACAGTGTGACATTTTGAACAGGCACCTTAACCACAGAGACTTTCACCTTTCTAGTGGTGAACTAGAAAGCAGCACGAGCCCTATAAAACTGCAGTAAGTGGAATAGAGGACTAAATTAGCAAATAGATTTGTGCTAGAAACCATTCATTTGATACCCTAAGGTAGATCACGCCATTATTTGTTAAAGCAAAGCATTTATTAGTGTCACTTGAGAAGCACTGCAACAGAAAACACCTGTGTGCTCCATTTACACCAACAAGAGCACAGGGTCTGAACAGTGTGTTCTACTACAGACTGGTTCCACTAAAGTGAGCCACAGCACAGGTTTGCTCTCTGCACTCTACAGGAATGGTGGACACATCTGAGACCAGTGGGAGGCTCCTACCACATTACAAGCAGTTTCCTCAGGCACAAACGGTACCACGATAAACACAATTTAATACCATTTCCAAAATACTTCAGAGCCTCACAGCCATCACTGCAATATTTTCCAAACACATTAAAATTGATCACTAATTCAAACTTAGTAACTTGCTGCAATTAACTATTATATCCAAGGCTTGTGCTCTCCTCACCAAGAAGCTGAGCAGAGAGCATCAGTTCCTCAAAGGCACATTCACTACACAATCAGTAAAAACCCAAATGGATTGGCAACTAGTTTTGTCTCAAATCTTGTGACTGAAGCAAAACTTATGTGCAAACATCAATCTTCAAGTATAGAAAAGATTGACATTGGCTTTACCATGGGGACAACACACTGCATCCCAGAGCTGTGAAGGGTCAGAAGGACACAAAGTTAACTGCAGGGAGGAGCAGTGCAATAATCCCAGTGCAATTGTGAGACCTTTCAAACGGTGAGGAACGAGGCTGGTCCCACATCATCCCCACAGTATATGAAGGCAAACAGTCTTAGTTAGCCTGTAACAGTTTGTGGGTGACATACCATCAAGTACAAATAACCCAAAGCTCTGGAAAGGCCGCTGTTGAGATGCAAGTGCAGCACTTCACAGCTGCGAGTGCCCTGCTTCCAAGAGGGTGGGAAGACCAAATGCCATGTAGCAACCCATAAGCAAACATTATACAGAAGTCCTGCAAGTTCCAAAGAATCTCAGCTATGACACGACTCTCATCACAGACACTGAATACTGTCTAGATTTTAAGTGAGAACTGTTTGTTTTTTCACCTTGCTTTGATAAGACACGGCACAATTGCCTCATGCTGCCCAGCTACCGAATGCTGAGTTAAAGAGCTGGACAAATTATGTAGGGCATCACCATTTGGCATTTCATAGTCTCCCTTCATTTTCTGTAGCACCACATTTATAGGTGTCCCGGGTTACTATTCCCAGGTAACATTTATTGCTCTAATCTCCACATGAGAGTTCATCTTAGAGTGACCTTAAATTCATTTAGGCTTTCCTTACCAAGGGACTAAGCAGTGTCACCCAAATGGTGCCCAGGCCTGTGGTTCCACATTAGCCTCTCTCAGTGTAACCACAGGACGCTGCATTCCTACCCTCTCCTGCCCTAGCTCTACGCTCTCACATCTCCTGGTGCTCTTGAGATCCTGTTGGGTTTGAAAGCAAAATCAAGCTTAAAACGTTAGAAACTTTAGACAACGGAATGTGATCCTACAGTTATTCTACAAGTGAATAAAATGTTGCTAATGGAAAGATAATGAGTTCGAGCCTTTCCTGACAGTCAGTGTCCCCAAGTGATCTGTTCATTGCTGCAAGGTCAGAGTATGGTGGAAGCTTTTTCCACAGGCAGTAGTTCATCAAGTATCTGGTTGGCCTTGTAGCAGTTTTAAGGACATCAAGTATTAAATTGCAGTCCATGGAGTACAGCTCTAATCTCACATCTTATTCCACACCCTTCAAGACAGGGAAGACGCTTGTGCTTTCAGACAAGGCACTTTTTCCAAATGTACTAGGTTTGAAGTGTGAGGAACTTTTAAACATCAAACCCAAAACAAAATCATACAAATCACATCTGAGCTCTGGTAACTTTCAAAACCCAAAAACATACAGCAAGCAAACAGTAGGATGAGAGACTGCAGAATAAAACACCAATAAAAGGGACCATAAACTGTTCAGAAGTTCTTCGTGGAACTTGCCTGTCTCATAAAGATTGTGATTGACAGAACCATGGTTAACCTGGATCAATCTCTTGGATACTGAATGCTCAGTAAAATGTCCCACCCTTACTAAAGCTTTTATTGCACAGCAGGACAAAAGCTTAGTCCAACATCACTAGCCGTTTCCTGGTACTGCCTGGGACTCCCCTCCTTAAAGCAGTCAAGTGTTGTGTTGTGAAAAGCCTGGTGAAGCCACCCTGCGTGATTCAGAGCACTATGACACACACATGTGGCAAGGCCACTCCTGCCACACCCGAGTTTCACTCTGGTTGAATAAAAAGCAGAAATCCTAACTAACTTCAAGGAAGTTTTAGCAGAAATCTTTAAGACATTTTCCTGTATGTTTTGAGTAACTCACATTCCCTCTCTGCTCAAGATGCTGCTCTGCTGCACTTCTCATATAACAGGTACAACCTGGAGTGGTCTTTAAAAAGGTTATCAGAATAGTGATGCAAGACATTCCAGATCAAGTGTTGAGAACTGTTCCTGTACTTTTCCAAGAGCTAAAGTTGAACACTGCACAGTGACTCTTAGTCCAACATGCATCTCCTTTTATCGAAAGGAAGGCTTGAAAAGTATTACCTACCCTCTGAACAGCATCCCTTTTTGTTTGTGAGATCTAACAGAGCTGAGGAGCGCTGTGGTTTTAAAGTTTAAGGGGCCATCCGCACACACTCGACACTTTTTAGCAGGAAAACAACAACTGAGTTAACTTTTATTCCACAAGTTACATTATCTCCAGTAAAATCTTCTACTGCTAATCATGACCTCTTCGGCAAAATTATGAGCATCCTCTATGCTCCAGAACTCTGTATCACGGGGCACACTAAGCATTTCCCTGTCATTTAGTGCAGGCAACACCCCTGGCAGAAAGGCTATCAACAGACCTTCATGCAAGATACTTGTATCTCAGTAATTTCAAAGGGCAGATAAAAAAACGCCATGTTTAACGTGTCAGAAGCTGTAACAGTTATCAATAGCAACTCAAAAAACAACAGTATTCAAAGCTTGACAGACCCCCCAGCAAGTCAAACAAACAAAACGTAGGTGTTCATCCAAGAGTCAGATAATTATCCACTGTAAGAAATGCTCTTGTTTGCTCTAGCCAAGCACCCCAGTTCTGACAGTTACTTGCAGGGGATGGTTTTAAGGGCTTTTACAAAAAGATTAGTCTCCAAAAGCCTCAATCATTGTGAAGGATCAGCTTAAGAAACTTCTGAATCAGGGTCTCACCTGTATCACCATGCTCAGCAACCTACCTTGAACCTTCCTGAATGCACCTAGATGCCTTCTGAACACATGGCTCTGCCCTCCACAAAATCCTCCACTGATGAATGCCAGAACCACACTCCCTCAGTAGCCCTTAGTTCTCAGTCAATAAAAGACCTAAGTACTGTATATTCATTTTAATATGAGGATAACCATGTTAGAAAGCTCAAGCCCAGTTGGCTTCATTCAGCCCCATGTCTGTGATAGCAAGGAGCAGGTGCCTTCAACAAAGCCGACAACCTTCCCAGGTCACATTCTCATCTCCTAAATGTCTCATTGAAAATGCTATCAAATCCTTCAGGAAGCTGGATTATTAAATGCCTCGTACCACTGAAAACCTGAGAACTCTGCAGCAATGGTGTAGCCCCACATTCCTCTCCATGTTTAGGTTTGCTGTCATAAAAACAAGAAAACAATAAAAACTGTATTTTTCAGACAACAGTAATTAAAGAAATTGAGTTTTGTTTTCTGAGCAGTACTAGATGAAAGCCTCTCATTTCAGGATTGTCTTTCATCCCTTCAGCATTGTTGTGTTATAAAGAACCATTTACCACTTTGTAATCCCGAGGAAACAAAAAAAAAATAAAAATCACAGAATCACAATGTGTCAGGGATTGGAAGAGACCTCAAAAGAGGCCAATCCCCTGCCACAGCAGGATCACATAGACCAAGTCACACAGGAACATATCCAGATGGGTTTTAAACGTCTCCAGAGGAGGAGACTCCACAACCCCCACAGGCAGCCCCTTCCAGTGCTCTGTCACCCTCACTGGGAAGAAGTTCCTTCTCATACTGATGTGGAACCTCCTATGTTC